>QANY01005988.1:14164-42179 GCA_003255025.1 Datisca glomerata
CCCCCCCCCCCCCCCCAGCCCGATACACTTATTACCACATAACTCTGCCAAGGCTGACAACTCCTCCCAAAATAAGTATTTGAGTCTATACCGATTTGGTCCGTACACTCCTGTCAACCACCACGCTGAATCATCTCCAACCCTCAATTTGAACAGAGACAGAAAACTCTCCCACATGTGAATCCACCATGTTGACAACCTTTTCGTCCCACATCAGAATGATCCCTCCTGTATAGCCCATCGAGGACAGAGCTAGCCAGCCAATCCTCCAAGATTTCCAAATAAAGTATGATTCTCCAATCCACTGATTCCATCTTAGATTCTTGGAGAATAACCACGCCAGGCTCCTCCCTACTAATGAGATCTTTAACCAACCTCCTTTTACTCTTGCCGCGAAGGCCTCTAACATTCTAGGACAACATCTTCATGGGAAAAAAAATAACCCAAGGAACAAAACAGGCAGCCTATTTCCTCTCTTCCTGGGGAGAATGATCTCCCTCAGCTTTACCTTCCATGTTAGGGCCCAGATGAAAGCCATCCTAAAAAATTAAATGAATTTTCATCCGTTCCATCACCTCATTAAGCTCTTCTCATCTGCGAACCACCACTCTATCCTTAGCCTGACTGCTTGGACCGACTATTGAAGCTGTGTCTTTATGGCATTCTACATGCTCAATAAGTAAAGGCGTTCTATGTTGATTGGGGTCTTCATTCGGCATCGAAATAATGTCCTGATGGTTAAGACTCAACACAGAATTCGTGATAGAAAAGGAACAAGGAACAAAACTACACCCACTTCCCTCAAGAATAGGGGAGGATGAAACAGTATTTGAAGAGGAAACTGGAAAGGACAAACCTGGATCATGGGAAAACAAAGCCTTAGCCATCTCGGAACAACCTCCCTCATGCAGATGCTCGATGTCCTCACAATGTTTCACTCCCAGGTTCCTTTCTGATTCCTCCACAAACAACTTCTCTATGCATGGAGACTGGACAACTTCTTTTCCCAAATACCCTTAGGAGAAAGATTGGATAGAATTTTCATCGTCAGAGCAGTCAGTATCATCCTCCGAGCCGGACAAAAATACCCTTTCTACCTCTACAAAGTAACCCCCCTCTTCTCTTATCTCCATCTTCTCTGAAATTGGGTCTTCATAATCCTGTTGTGCTTCCGCAAAGACACTGGATGTTCTCCTCATAAACTTTGCCAAACCAGTTTCCATTTCCCGCCCGTTTCTGCCTTTCTCCACTAAACTCAGGTCTACGTGATAACTCCTCCTCTGAAATAAATTGGGGTGGGCTTCTTCTCCTTCTATACTTCACAACTTCGGACATAATTAAAGGTCCCTTTTTTGAATCCTTAATGACATCTTGGTTGCTGTTTTTCTTATCCAAAATGGGCTGAGTTACGGTCTTCCTCGCTAAAAGATGACTAGAACTGGATTTGGATTTGTTTGGGTACATAGGTATCTCCACCTCTGCCTTTTCACCTAACTCTTCTTCCTTCTCCAAAGATTCGATAGGGTTGAGATTTGGATCAGGTGATGGCACCCACCTTTCATCATCGCCTATCTCCTCCAGTCTACCTCTCCTTTCGGCCATTCTACCATGCAACTTTTCGTGAGTCTTAGAGAGCTTGTAAGTCTCCCTCCTTGTTCTCCAACGGGCAGCTGGTTCTAATCGTCTCAATCTAACCCGAAACCCCTCCCCCTCGTGCTTAACAGTCACCTTTGCAGGAATAAAACCATTTTTGTTCTCCCGAATTTTAATCTTGGTGAAATATAAATTCGTGAGTTCTAAAGATGATGAAGTTGCTTTTATAAAACCTCCACACGCCTCACCGATATCTCTAAACACCTCATATCTCCATAGATGAACGGGAAGATCATCCATGGCCACCCATCCTCCATAAGAGTGAATTTTATCACTTGACGAAAATTTTGCAGCATTCCACTCTTTGAATATAAGGGGGAAAGTGCTAAATTTTGCCAACTCATAGATGCCGAAGTCTTTTGCAAAGAGAATCGCTTTGCTAGCTTGAAAGGGTTTGATTACACACTCCTTGTTCATGAAAGCACATAAGCTCTTGTGAAAGCTCTCCCACGAATCCTTAAAACGTAATCTCGTTAACACCACCGCTCCAACCATCCTTATCGGAGATGGACCTCTACTCCTCCCTCTAACGATCTCCGCATACGAAGACGAGGGTCTAGTTGATTGCACCCAACTTTTGTTGTAAGGATTCCTCTTCTTTTTGTACATATAGCTGTCTAATTCATCATGGAACTTCAACCAATGTTTCTTTCCTTCTCCCGCCGAGATGACTAAATTAGACTCTCCATATTTTCCTTGCTTTTGTGAAACTTAGTGATTTCCAAAAATTTGCCATGATGGTTCTGAAGGGAAGTCATCAAGACAAAGTAATTGGAACCCCTATATTTCCTTACGCATTTGTCATCCGGAGCTCTGTAATCTCCAATATTGCTTCCTTAAGCCAAAAAGCACCACCTAAATCTAGTTTGAAACAGTGACTACTCCTGTTGATTTTTGTGAATCTAATCTCAGATCCGCGAGATTCCTTAGCCAGATCAAAGGTGAAAAACTTGCTCTCAATTTGGAAGACCTTATACCATCCATAAACCCCACAACGCAGTGCATCGAACGGAGACTTCCTAGCATGGCCTGAGACATTCGTAATCTGAATCCTCCTTGTGTGCTCACCCATCCTAAGCTTATCTGGAAATGAGCCTCTAAATAACCCTCGGCCCAACCTTGGAGCAAAGGGTCTTCTCCTCCTCACCTCCTGCCAATCTCCCTCGTTAAAGCCAGCCTTCTCATTTCTGCTCATACCTCTCATAGAATTCAGACAAAATTAGAAACAAGCAACCTGGGTTAGGATATTCTGTGCTCACGACAGGGGCTCCTCTGGGGAAATGGGTCTCTCTGGTTTTGGAACCAACTAAGAGGTTTGGTGTGATTTCGCCGAAGCAAAGAAGCCTGAAGAAGACAACAGCAACAGCTTGACTAGAAAAGGTCGGCGTCGCCGGCAAAGAAGCAGCTCAGGTGGCTGGGACGCAGGATTCACTCTATACGGGAATATCGGGGTAATGGGCGGGCAATACTGGGCCTAGGGTTTAGGACGAAGAAGGAAGGGGTGCTTGACGACAGCGACGTGTCGAGGATAGGTCGCCGGCGCCGACGAAAGAGCGGTGAATCTCGCAGATTAGGGTTTCTAGGGTTTGGGTCACACTCGGGTCATTCACGGGTCACACTCTTAGGACCTCTTTCTCTGTTGATTACATTAGTCATTAAACATACGTTTCTCACTCATTTATGCAATTTCTAAGAGTTTTTCGCTGGTTGAACATTCTGTTAATGTCTTATGCTGAATTACATACTTGTACTTGCCCATCTTGATACTTTTTGTCGATAACTTTCTTTACTTAAGGAAAGGCAAAGGAAAGATGTTGTAGGAGCACTATAGACAATTTTTGAAGATTAAGAGGGAGAATGTTGAGACTTAATAGTCAATGACTTTCTTTTTAGCTTCTTTTGGACTTCAAAATCAAAACTGCTGAAGCCTTGTTCTTTAAATTCCAGTTTGTTTCCATGGCCTAGTGTTAGGTCTTAGTTTTTGTACTTGTTCTCTTTTAGATCTTTTTTTGGAAGATTTCTTGTCCTTTAATTGTACATTTTTTATTGTCAATAATAATATATGTTTCTTAGCAAAAGAAGAGGTACAGTAAAAGTTATATAACTGGGAATAGAGAAAGTAATAGCGCTTTGAATGAAGACTATCTATATAATCACATAAGTAAACTCACTTTCCCGGGAAAAAGATCCAGATCCTCTGTCTCCGATAACTCCTGGGTGCTTTGGCCCCGTTACAATTTTGTTCAACTGGGCAACATAATAATTATGTGAGAAACAACCAGAAAATAAAAAAGGACTTGAGAAGAAACAAAATACAAGAGGAAGAAACATAAGGAGTGTGATCTGAATATAACAGGAATAACATGATGATGATAGTAAAACAAGTATTACGGATGCAAAATTATGGTACAAGTAGATGAAGTACAATAGTCTGTTGCAAACATTCGACCTACATAAGAACGTTAAAGAATGAATAAATTTTCCAATTTAAACTTCAATTCTCCTCTCCATGGTGTCGAAGGAATGGCCAACACTCCATATCTCTAAAGAGGCTCCCTTAAAAGAAGCCTGAGAAATCTTCTTTTCAATGAATTGCACTTCATTGTAATAGAAGTAACAAGTCTTCTTTCAAAAAAATTCTCAAAGGGGTCGCTTGATATAAAAGCATATCGTATTGATGTAATCTAAGATTCATGGAAATAGGTCATTTGAGGAAAAATAAGATGCGCATTAACTAAACTTATCATGTTGGTTATATAAATTTATGTAATGTACCATGTTTAGTTGCATATGGCAATCATACACGAGACTTTAAATGTCTGATTACTTTGGTAAATGAAATGTGTTCATGGGAAAGATCCATATTTGAAAATTTCATTAAAATACAACAATTCTAAAATAGAAAATATTTAGGTACTTTTAGAATAAAAATAACAAAAAGAACAAAAAATAGATTATATAACAAAAGAAATTCCTGTATTACACTAGGGTGGAAGTAAAAAGTAGGAACAAATGGAAAGATGGAACATTCTAATATTCCCGAAATGGCAATGCCCCCCAATTATGAATGGCATCGTATGAACTCAAACAAAGGCAATCTTTTTGTTTTCTTATAAGAAACATAGTTTGTAAAGAAGTTCTAGTGGAAAAGGGATCCACTTAGAGAACGAGCAGTACAAGCAACAACCTTTACGACCAAAAAGATTTCAAATTCGAGAATATCAAATACAAAAGAACATGAGATTTAGAAGACCGGAAAAATGCAAAACAACCACTTTACCATAATACTTCAATATACTAGCGATTTGTGTTAACAAATTCTTCAATTTCTTTCTAACCATAGACCCAAAGAGTAGCAAAAATTGAGTTTCTCCAATAAACTCTCTTTGCAGAAAACCCCTTTCTTCCACCCAGTCAACCTCTCCCTACCCTTCTCCAATACATGATTCCAAAAAGATGAATTGTTAAGATTACCACCTAAAGTAAAGTAACTCTAAATACTTCAATGGCTAAGAACCCACCTTGCAGTTTGTCAAAGAGGCCAAGTAAACAACTCTTTCTATATCACGCTTAATCCCACTAGATCACTCAAAGCGATCTTAAGGCCCAAAAGTTAGTTAAAAAGTTTCTAGTATATCAAGACATCCCTAAAGCTATCATCGATTTCATTAATTAAAACAAGAGTGTTCATCCACAAATTGTAGAATTGCCGCAGGAACACTTCTTACCAATCCTGAAACCATTGACCAGCTCCTCTTCTCTAGCTCTATCCATTAGCCTGCCCAGACATCACTACTAATATGAAAGAAAGGGAGAAAGATGATCACTTTGTCTTAGACTGTTAGACCCCTCGAGGACGCCCATTCATCATGATTGAAAAATTTGTCGACTTCTTTTTTATAGGAAACAAAAATTGTATTATTAAAATGATAGGTATAGAGTATAGTTCAGACTTCGGAGGACAAGCCATCCTAACAGAAACCAAAAGACGAAATCATTTTATACGAAGAGCCAACCAGTCAGAATTAATAAAAAATAAATGAGTATCCTTAAACCATTTAGATCTAGATACTCACAAAGAAACCCAAAAATGTATCTTATCCTCAAAAGATCAATTCATTGAAACATCTTCGAAAACTCTCTTATTTCGTTTTGACCAAACACCCCATAAGACTACCAAAACTCCCAGGTAGCACAAAATCTTCAACTTCCTTGGTATATGTTGATCCTTAAGCCGGATATTATTTGGGTGTTCCAGAGACATGTGGATAAACTTTTTTGCGAAGTGTCGACTTTAAGCAACCTTTGATCCAATTTCTCCAAGGTTTCCAAAACACGATGAAGGAATCTCCAATTTACATGATCATACCCTTTTTCAAAATCTACCTTAAAAACTAAACCTCCTTTTTTCCTTGTTCTATAATCTTCATCCGTTTTATTAGCTATTTGAACTTTTTTATAGGAAACAGGAATTTTATTTATATAAAAAGAATGTACACAGAAGGGTTCGAAGGAAAAAGAACTCCTAACCGACACCAAAAGACTATAGTTAGTCTATAACAGCAGCCATCCAATTAGAAGTAAGCATAAATAAAGGAACATCCTTAAAAGTTTTAGTGTTGGCTACCCAAAAAGAAGTGAAAAATTGTATCTTCTCCCAAGATGTTATACTATATTAACATCCATAGAAGTTTCTAAAAATTCTTCTATTCCTCTCTAGCCAAATATACCAAAAAGTCGAGCCTGCCAAAACACGAGTGTTTTAAATTTCCTGTGGATTTTCAGCTGGAGAACCTCACCCAATAGCCCCTCCACGTGCTTCTGAGGAATCCAACTGAAACCGAGCTCAGATCTCCATTTATCACAAAACATGCGCAAAAGAGCAATATATCTCAAGGGTCTCGTTTGTGGAAGTGGTACCATTAAGTCCAAGAGTTGGTACCACTTCCGAAAATAAGCCTTGCCCTTTCAAGATCGTCTTCAATATAAAAACCTTCGAGCGAACACTTTGGATAAAATCTTATAAAGATTACTGACGAGACTGAAAGGCCTATAGTCTGCTAACTTCAATGATTTGATCTTTTTAGGAATCAAGCAGATGTATGTTTCACCGGTACAAGCAATCACTATCCTTTCTCAAAAATTTCTTGAAAACCTCCAAGCAAGTCATTAGCCACTATATCTCGACAATCTCAGAAAAAAGCTAGTGTAAAACCATCTTGGCCTGGAGCCTTGTCACCACTCACTATTGCACTAGAAAACTACATCCTTGATTTCATCCACTTAAAAGGCCTCGAACCAACCCACCAACAACTCATATCAGACATCAGGACCTTGTTAACAATTCATTTTCCTCCATCAATCGTTCCATCATTATTTGTTCGGCAATTAAAAAATTATATTAATACGAGTAAATACTTACAAATTTACAAGGGGCTTACCCCAGTCAGTACAAAAGGGCCCAAAAGGCAACCCTTAGAAACAAGGAACTCCTAACCAAACAACTAATCAGAACAAAATAAAAACAAATTCAACAAACAACAGTCAAAGTAAACTACGCAACCCAAGCATTCCAGCCCCAAAGACCCCAGAAACCTAACAACAAAAAATACCAAAATAAAAAATGAAACCCATCATGAAACAAATAGGAGGCTACAAAAAAACCAGCTTCAAGGAGGATACAAAATCTTGCTATTGAGCATTCAACAAGCTTGGAGTTTCCTGCTGGCATCAATGTCAGCAATATTATGCAGCTTCGGGAGCCTATCTCTCACAACAGAAGTAATTTTCCTTCTGATAATCTGGGTAGAAGTGCATTTACCTGTATAAACCCGAAAATTGCACTCAAGCCAAACAAAATAAATAGTAGCTGGGAAAACCAGCTTAAGAACAGTGGCTTTAAGTCCTTAACCCTTGAATGAGTATGAAACCAATTAATGAGCAAATGAATTGTATCTTAACCTCAAGTCACATTTAGCAGCAGCTTCAGACCATATTTCTTGGGCAAACCGCAAAGGTGATCAACAGATTCAGCAACAACAATGCACAAAGCACAATCCCAAGTAGACCCAATATCAAAATTCGTTCAAATTTGGCTGAGCTTGGATCTCTCATCCCTCAAAGACCCATTCCACATACCCATCAGTTTCCACCTCCAACTCAATAATCCTTCTTTGTACCATGGCCTTTCCACTCTCATATCACCAAATACCTCCTCGTGCCTTACCTTTGAGTTTGTCTTAAGCAACCCTAACTTCCTAGTGAATTTGATACCTCCCATCCATTGAGGTGAAGCTCAGACCACCAACCCTTAGTGACCTCTTTAAACGAGTTAGAAGAGAGCTACATGTTCTCAAATTTGAAAAGTGTGGACTCCATCTAAACAGACTTGTATCCAGTCTGATCAGACAGTGGTCAGAGACAAGCCTCACAATCGTTTCTTGGTGGTCAATGAGAACAGTTCCTCCCAACCTTGAGAAAATAGGAATCTGTCCAATCTACAGCTTACTAGTTTTTCCCTACCAAGCAAATTATGAATTATTAAGCTGAACGTCCTTAAGATCTGATTCTACAATGAACTGATCAAAATCTTTCATGTTCCTCGTAGTTTGGGCCACAGTGGATTTGTCCAAGGCAAAATGAACTATATCGAAATCCCTCCAAGCACCATCTAGGACCACAGAGTTCAGACAAAGCTCCAAATTCCTCCAAGAAATCTTTTCTTTCAAGATACCTACACGACCCATAAATCCCAGAGAGGCACCAATCCTGATCTGCTCTAAGTTACACGGACTCGGGTACGGGTGTTGGGTGTTGGGTGTTGGTGTGGATCTAAGGTCAGATTCATAATTGTCTCAGATTCATACATACAGTCCCTAAATAACTGAAGCTTGAAGATAGACATATGACACATGAAGGTGCTATTAAAAGCTGATTGAATCAAAGCAAGACAACCGCCTTCCAAGGAATACCTTTAATTCAACCATCCAAACTTTTCTTAATCTAGCCTATCCTAAAATTGGATTCCAAATGGCGAAGAATTGACATTACCACCCAAAGGAAGACTTAAATACTTTAAAAGCCACTCACCCACCTCACATCCCACTAAACCAAGTAATCTTTGCAATATTTTAGATTGAACGTCAATACCAACAATCATACTCTTAGCCTTATTTTTCATAAGACACATTCTTAGCCTCGTTAATCTTAAAGTCCTGAGATACTCACAATATCAATCAATGGTTCAAAGTTAATATTATCATTAGAAATAAAGAACATAGTATCATGAACAAATTGTAGATGGGAAACCATCACATTTTCTCTCCCAACACAAAACCCTCAATCACATTCTTTTCTACCATCCTATCACTTAGTCTACTCAACAAATCCACCACAATGGTGAAGGGGGAACAAACACATTTCAAAAAATACCATTTCTTCCTCCCATTCAAACGCTTTCTCTTATGAAGCAAATTGTAGGGAACTTATCTGTTCAGCCGTCCGATCCTCTCATACACTATTTTGTACAATCCTTCCTCTTATAATGCAATTTTTTTTGTTTCTTATCAAATAACTTGGGTAGTATCCAGCTTCTTGAAAGAAATGTGTTTCACAAGATTCAACCATGCCAGTTCCATGGAACATCCAATTTTATTAGCAAAATGCACATGCATCATTTGATACTACCAGAACTGATCCCCATTAATTTTTAATCCAGACATGACACACACTTCAAATATCCAGTACCTACATCAAGAAGCAGCAACACACAAACATAACAGCAACATAACTTATGGACAACAGATCACGCACAAAAACATGTATTAACATCATATCAGACATGCATACAACGAGCTTCTCCTATCCTTCTTAAAAATGTTATCAAAGGAAGCTGACCTTCGCAAAAGTACTCGCTAGATCATCCACGTTGGATAAAGAACCTAATTCGGCACCCTGAAATGAAAATTGCAAATTAGATTTAACAAACAGCCTTTTGTACTCAACAAGTCAAGGTGCCTGAGGATAGAAAACACAAGAAAAGATGTTCAAAAATGAAGATGAAGCAAAAACACAAGGGTAAAAAAAACAACACAGTTAAGTTTTTGAAACATTACTGACTATTTCTGAAGCATTCCATGTACAACAGCATTAAAACCAGAACATAAATGTCGACATTGAAACATAGTTCTACACATGATCAAAGAAATTTTCAAGATTAAATGACCTCATGTTCACAATGTTGTCAATTCTAAGAAAGAAAAATCCCGAAAAATCCGTCAATAAATGACGAACCCCATTATACAGATGATAGGACAGGGCTAAGGCAGTAATCTCGACGGAGATTAGGATGAGCTTTGATGGCTGGAGAGATGCTATGCAGGAAGAAGGAAAAAAAGAAGAAGACTGAGTCTCATTGCTTGCAGGGAAACAAGCCATTGGCTGCAAGTAGATTTACAAGATCAAGCATAAAGCAGATGGCTCGGTAGAGAGATACAAAGCTAGATTAGTAGCTAAAGGATTCCTTCAAAAAGATGAAGTCGAACCCCTTTAAAGAGAGGGGAAAGATTTGCCCCAGGTTGCTAAAATGAGCTTTTTGAATTGTGAGTTTCCGTACACTTAAAGACACACTAGACATGCACTTCTTGCTCACACATAAAAAACGAACCAGTCAAAAAGAAGAAATGGACAGGTCATGAGACATAACGATGGAGTACGCAGAATTAACCAGTACTGCATGGAAGAAAGCAAGTGAGAAATAAAACATTGCTGGTATATAAAGTTCAAATTTGGATTAATGATTAATGATCAATAGTATTCTATAAATGTTATTGCTTGTGATTGCATCAAAATGAAGAAATGGAAAGAAAACTTACCTCATCAAATAGACGGTACTCATCATCAGCAGATCCAAATATGGGAATTTCATTATCATCTTCTAAGCCGCCGATCTCTACTTCTTCCACAGCATTTTGTCCAAAAAACTCATACTGTAATGCATCGAAAAGTCTGTCACCTACATAACAAAATAAGCCAACAAACAAAATACAATCTTTAACGCTAAAATTAAATGAAAATAAATTTGAAAACACAAAACTAAAAGAGTAAATCATTGGTGAGTCTATCATCAGTTCCCTGCTAGACTCAATCATCAGCCAGAAGAGACAATCAAAACATATTTGTATCACTTATAATATGATTTCTAGTCGCAAATCTATATATCACAGCAGTTTTCTTCATTCCCAAACAAAATGAGAACCATAAATTCATACTTTTGCAACATGTTTGCCACACAAGTTTACAAACAGACCAAGATGAGCTGGAATTAATTCTGAACAGTCGTAAAATCAACATATATGAGTCTATGACTACCCAGAAAGCTGGAATCTGCTAATAATCTTCTGTCTAGTCATGCATCAAAGCAGGCATACTCCAATGAAATAAAATCCCATAATGGAGCACAGCACAATTTTTTGGCACAGATTTGTACTGTTTCGGTGAAAGATCTGAGGACAAGTTATCATGTATGAATACATAACACAAAATTACGTTACCATAACATAAGTGGAGTTGCATTAAGAATATGCATGCCCTGAGCGACATAAGAATTGATTTTGTAATGAGTAACCCAGAAAGTAGAAATCCACTCATAAAAATCTGCGCAGTATAGCAACCACGGCAAGCATTTGGACACAATTCCTTTTGGCACAGATATATATATATATATATATATATATATATATATAGTTTCAGACATTCTACCACTTACAGGGTTGCCTCAACATGAACTAGCTTCTATTTACCAATTTATAAGGAAAGTCAGAAGATCACGAGTTAGTGTTTTAACACACAGGAAAAGAAAGATTAAAACTTAGGATATTTTGGATCTCATGCCATATGATGACTAAAAATTCCCTTAAGAATTACTTGTCAATAAGATTTACTTATCGAGAAAACCTTTACCAATCAATCAAGAAATAAATTCTCTTAAGAAACTATTAAATATAGAGTTTCCTTCTTTTACTAATCATTTAACAGCAAATAAACAAGCACAAAGTAGCTTCATCAAAGAAAACACATGAACTTCCGAAAATTCAAGAGAAGAGTAAATCTCGAAGGACAAAGGTAGAGCTTACCTGAGGGATTTTCAGTCAAGAGCCTAAGATCTTTACCGTCAGATCGCTCCATATTTACAAAACCAACTCTCCTACAACCCTAAGAATCGAAAAGATCGATAAATAATATAAAAAACGAGAAGAAGCTAAAGCCACGATGTCTTTCAAAAAGCAACCGAACAGGCCCCTCTCACATTCACTCCTACGATTTCCGCTATAAAACAATTAGGGTGAAAGAGAAGACAGAGAATGGGATGGAGGGTGAATGATTGGAATCCAAGGGTTTTGGTTATGGAGGAAGGTCGAGAACAGAACCCAACTCTCCCGCAGAGAGAGGGATATGAAGCAACATGAGGAAGGGGGTAAGGCTTTTTGTTTTGGTGAAGAGAATTATATTAGATATCGAGAAACAAACGGAGAGAGGAGTTCTCCATGAAAAAGATCAAAGCATGAAAATGAAGGGAACATTTTGGCCAGAAAATCAGATGCTCTTCCCAATTGACGGTGGGTTAAGCCAAAGGCTTAGGTCATTACAGGAAAGAAGAAGAGGAAGACTTTTGCGGGAAATCTCACAGTTTTAGACCCCGTTAATGAAAAATAGCGTAACTTACTGAATAAGTGAAGTTGGTACTTTTTGAACACGAAATTACCTAATTACCCATATAATGATGTTGTGGGTTTGTATCGTAGTTTTTTTCTTTCCCGTAAAATTCATAATCTTCACAAAAACAAAATATCTTAAGACATAAAATCTTGGTAGTAAAAAACCCTAAACACATCTCTCCGTTATCTCTCTCACGACATTATAATTACTCAACCCCTATTTAGGGTGATGATACGACCATGTTAAATTCAAAAGATGAAGTGTTTTAAGTCAAAAATCGATGCACGACTCTTTGTCGAACATGCACGGCATCTAGTATTCATAGTTGCTTTCATAAAAGCTGAAAGAATCAATGTTCCAATTTCGTTATTGAATCATTGTGTATTGTAGATTTAAAAATTTGTCATTGCTTTGTTTTTTAAAAATAGTTATTTGAGTTAAACTTGATCAAGGATACAATCTAGTGATAAACACATCTCTGATCTAAAAAGAATGTCTTAAATTCAAATCTCTCATTTCGTCGACAAAAAATAGAGTTTAAACTCTATTGGTGTTACATTTTTCTTTTACCCTAGTTATATCTTATACTTAAATTTGGAATTTTGGCATAGTGCTCACTTCCTTATTTTCTATTTGATGGTCCACAAGAAAAGTTAGGTTTACGTAAAATTAAAAAAACTAGTCAAGCATTATCTGTGAAATTTAAGGAAAAGAATAACATCATCTTTTATGCACATGATGTGGCCAATCATATTTTTTTCGATGTCATCATCCATTTGATGTGTTCTGCATATTAAAAAATGAACCAACTTTACTAATTAAATTTGATCAAGGGACTTTGAAAATTATGTACTAGATCTCATTAATATACCTTAAAAGTTAAGTTTTGAAATCTTTTTTAACATTCACTAGTCGGCACGTACGTGTTTCGTACGTATTCAACTAATTTAAAATATATCTATAATTTAAATTAATATTAACGTTGAAATAAATACACCATCATATTTAAAAAGTATTCTACATCTAAACTAAAAATGAAATAGTAATTATAATAGCTTGTTTATTTATAGTCTTAAAATTTTAGTGCTGAATATATAAAAAATTGTTCTATTTCAGCAAATTGCCATATACTTTATCGTATTAAGAGACAGTTTCTCGTATTCAAAATGTCTTAATGTCTTTCTACAAATTCAAGTATATGAATTTTCATGTTACTGATAGCATAAATATTACAGAATATTTCATTTATAAATTTATAACGAACAAATCATTATTGACTTATAATTAAATATTAGTTATAAAAGATCTTGAAATCGATCTATGAATATTCACGCCTTTAATTACATAAGAGTATCAAAATATTTTTTACTAATTTAAACAAATTATTATTAGATAAAAATAAAACATCATCAAATGAATTAAAAGAAAAAGGAGATAAAATACCTAATTTGTGCTATATTTTAATAGACTTTGAAGGGCAAAAAAGAGAATCAACAATTTCTCTCATTTAAGTCCTTTTTAATATAGTATTAGTAGAAATGTACGTGCATTGCACGCAATAAGTCTAATTTTTTATTAATTTATTAAATAGAAAAAATTAAGCATATTAATTTCTTTTATTCGCTATAAAATTAAAGATAATGTACTAATTTTTAATATTTATACAATCAAATATATATTAGACATTGAGTAAAATAACATACTAATCACTCCCTTGTTAAATCACATGAGACATTCACCAAACAATATGCCTTGCATGTTATCTATAATAATTAGTTGTGTAGTAACTCATTAGAAATGTAATAAAATGAATTTTAGATATTATCTATATTAGAAGTTTTAGTGTTCGAACATAGTGTACATAAAGTAAAATGTGAAATTAAAAATTAGATTCTCAAAATTATACTATATTGCATTGCGTTTAAATATTATAGAAAATGACTTTATTTTATCAATTTTTCACATTCCTAATAAATTATTATATCATTAAAAATATATTAATGCCTTCTCTAAATCCATTGTTATGAACTTTCATGTTGCTAATAATATAAATATTATATATTATAAATTTCACAAGTTACTAACGAACAGATTATTAACAACAACAAAAAATATGCTTTGTATATTAAAAAAATATTGTATTAATCTTTACGGACATTCACGCTCCTAATTACACGATATTGTTAACATATATAATTTACAAAAAATATGTGAAACACCTAATTATACGATATTTTTAAGGGACTTAAAGGAAAAAATAGAAAATAAAAAATTTCTCTCTTTTAAGCTCATTTTAACATAGTATAGATATAGATACAGATATATAAATGTATTTGATTCATATACAATTTCTTTAGAAACGACAATTTGAAATTTATAAATGCTTGTTGAAGTTGTATCTGTCACCTTTAAGCTTGTAAGTTTCTAGATCATTAGTTCTGGAATTCTAATTTAGAATGGTTCAAAATAAGGTATAATGCATCCATATAGAGTGAAAATCATAGGAATAAATTCAAAATTGTTGAATAATAAAACAAAAAATATTAATTGGATAAGATAAAATGTTACTTTTGTCCAATATATTTTTATGTGAGAGTTATTTGGTCAATAAAAAGTTTTTGTTCTCTAAGGTCTATTTATGTAACTTTTGAGAATTTACACTCTAAATTTTGTGTCACCCGTCAATTTTATTGATGAAGTTTTAATTTTATCAATTCGGTCCGTAAATTTATAGATCAATAATAATTTACACAATTCTTCAACATCTGCTAACTGCTTCCCTGAAAAATTAGGGAAACGTCTTAGATCTTTAACTTTCGGAACAAGAAATTGACGTTGTTTGGTATAACTATATAACATGTAAGTCATGTGGATAATACAACTAACAGACATGATGAAGTAGATTGATTGTTAATGAATTGTAACTTCATAGTACAAAATTGCTCCCCTTCCCTATGTCTCGCCTTTTGACCCTAGCTCCCCCCATTTTTTCCTGCGCCCCCGTGACGGGGAGAGCTCCATTGCTCTCTCTATGACTCTCTTTTGCACATTCCCCTTGTTTTTTCTCTCCCTCTCCCCTACTTCTCTGTTCTGTCTTTCTTTTCCCCTCCCCCTCCTCTGCCTTTCCTTCTCTTCTGCCTCTCTCTTTGTTTTCCCTCTCCTATATTGTTTCCTTCCCCCATGCGCCCCTTTATGCTTCCCTCTCGTTTCTTTTCCCTCCCTCTCATTTTATTTTATCTGTGTCTTTTTAGATCTGTCCTCTACGTTTCTAGGCGGAGTTCTTCTAATTTTGGAAGATTTTGTTGTCTACCAGTTGTGTAGACTTTGGTCCACCAAATCTCCAGTCCTTAGTGATTTTTTTCTTTTCAGATCTAACTTGTGGAGTTTTCAGGGCTTGTTTTGTGTGCATCACACTCGGATTTTACATATATGTTTGAGGTTATCTTTTTCTTCATGTAGATATACTTTTGTAGTGCTAGTTGGTCGAGCCATATGTGGTCGGTGGAGGACCTGTGGAACTAGCTGATTGCGCTCTATATTTGTGTGTTGTTTATGCACAAATTCCCTCCATATACTTAAGTGGGTGTTTAATGATCTTATCTAGTACTTGTAATCACGTATTTCTATTTAGATCTAATAGTTTGATTTAGATTCATGTGATGTTTGTATCTTTTTGTTGCTTATGAAATGTAATATTTATCTTTTAAACTAAAATAGCACAACCTTTAGGGCCTATTTGGTATGGGGTAATGTTATGTGAGATGCCTGGAAAGTGGGGTGATTTTAACATTCCTTTGTCTGGTTTAATTTTTTTGGAGTGTTTTATATTACCGGAATGTCAAGATACCTTCCATTGAGGGTATCTTGATACCCTTCTAAATCAATGGGTATATCAATTTCGGGTGTTCTGTTCGTGTGTGCCTTCTCCATCTCACTCACGAGCAGCGACCCATGTAAGCTCTCTCACTAAGGCTTCTCGTTCTGTTCGCGTCTGCCTTCTCCTTCTCCCTCTCCCTCTCACTCACGAGCAGTGACCAATGGTAAGCTCTCTCTCTCTCTCTCTCTCTCTCTCTCTCTCTCTCTCTATGTGTGTGTGTGTGTCCTTCTGCATTCTGCCCTTCTCCCTCTTCTCCATTTTTTGTACAGGCCAAAAACTCGAAACGAGTTTTTACATAGCTTCGTGAGAAGCGTTCTTCTTCTCCTCTCTGCTTTTTTCTATTTAGACCTAGTTAATTCTGAAATCAGAATTGATTTCTAGATCTATGGATGCAAATGGGTGGCTTTCAAAAAGGAGTAAAATTATCCTTAATGAAAAAAATAGAGGAGCGAGCTCTGGTTCTATTGATGTGAGGTTTGATTTTTTCATTCCAGATGAATAAACTCAATCTTGAGGATTGAGCAATAAATTCGTATTGGCAGTCGGAAGAAGTTTCTCTTTTAGGTTCTAGAGCTCTAGGAAGATTATGTATATATTTTGTTTCATATCAAATTGTTATAAGTTGGTTGGAGATGTTGCCATATTATAGAAGTTGTAGCTCGATTTGATGAATATGCTTTGTTTTTACTGTAATGATATATGTGCGTGTGTGTGCGCTTATTGCTTTCATATGCTATGGTTTCATGCCAAATACGAGCCTCCCAAAAGTTTATGTGCAAACTAAGGGAGAGGGAGATGGACTAAGCTGAAGGAGAGGGATAAGGACTGAGCTGAGGGAGAGGGAGAGGGAGAGGGAGAGGGACTGAGATGAGGGAGAGGTAGAGGTGAGAGGGACTGACTACTGAGGGAGAGGGACTGAGCTGAGGGAGAGGGAGAGGCGAGAGACAGTCTGAGCTGAGGGAGAGAGAGGCGAGAGGCAGTCTGAGCTGAGGGAGTGGGAGAGGGTCTGATCTGAGGGAGAGGGATTAGGTTGAGGGAGAGGGAGAGGCGAGAGGCAGTCTAAGCTAAGGGAGAGGGAGATGCGAGAGGAGGCAAGAGGAAGAGGCGAGAGGCATTCTGAGCTGAGGGAGAGGGGGAGGTACGGCTCGTGACCCATGAGCTGAGGGAGAGGGAGAGGGTCTGATCTGAGGGAGAGACGAGACTCAATTCAAGAGTACTGGAGGTGAGATGCGAGAGGGAGATAAGAGAACTCTCCCTCACCCTCAGCTCAATCCCTCTCCCACAGCTCAGTCTGGACCGGTCTGAACTTTCAGTCATTTCTAAAAGAAGGACCGAACCGACCATTAATAAGAAATAAAACCATCCAGACCGATGAATTTTGGTTCAGACTAAACGGTTTGGACGATTTTTGAACACCCCTAGTTATCTGTTTGAGACCAAACATCATATGAAATTTGTTATCTGTTAGAGACCAAACATCAATGGATGTGATTAATACATTATTCACATATTTATCATCTAGTTGAAGATGTTAATTTCTCTGCTATATATGTAGGCATAAGGTATAGCTCCGTTGTTGTCTTCTGATCTTTACTAGAGAGCTCAAGCTAGCTTCTGGGCTGATTTTGTTGACAAGAAGGTATAGCTCTTTTTTTATTCTCTCACTGCTTTCATTTCTATTTTACGTTTCAATATTATGTTGATTTCATGGCTTCCGGCATTGTGTGGCTCTTTAACTTATTGTTGCTATGGGTAAACCTGATTCAAGTACATATCTTTGACCAACTATATTTTGCAGATATGGCTCGGCTTCCTTTGGCTACCAAAACACGGATTATGTGTATTTTAGTTTACTACTTGGAGATGTTAAAATAGTCGACGATTTTATTTTTGATTATGATAGTCGCTATCATTTCTAGAATTGGATGGGATGATATATCATTTGATAGGCATTGTATCAGGACACTAAATTTACATAGAATGATATTTGCAAATGACTTAGCATGTTTTGAAAGCACGCGAATGGACAGAAGAACATTTACCATTTTATGTCAACTTTTTAAGACAGTTGGTCAATTAAGGGGAATTAGGAATATTGATGTAGAAGATATGGTTACTATCTTCTTACATATAATTGCACATGACGTGAAGAATAGAATTGTTAGACAACATTTTACACGTTCTGGTGAAACAGTGAGTAGGCATTTTACAAAAGTTTTGAACTCAGTGCTACGTCTACATGATGTATTATTGAAAAAACTAGTGTCAATCCTTGAAAACTCTACAGATAGAAGATGGAAATGGTTCAAGGTATCAAATATGCAATTCAAATTGGATTCCTTCTTATATACTAAATTGTGAGGTTTGTAACATTTGGAATTTTATTAATCCAGAACTGTTTAGGAGCTTTAGATGGAACCTATATTAAGGTCAATGTACGTGCTGTTGCTATACCTTGGTATCGTACAAGAAAGAATGAAATTGCAACTAATGAATTGGGAGTTTGCGCTCAAGATTTACAATTTATTTATGTCCTGCCTGGATGGGAGGGTTCAGCCGCAGATTCTAGAGTTCTTCGTGATGCTTTATCTAGAACAATGGGTTTAAGGTACCCCAAGGTAATTGTTAACATCAGCAAGAGATTGACCTATTTTATTTTCTTAACTGTATATGACCCTAATCAGTTGTCCCGATAATAGGATAACTACTACTTATGTGATGTTGGATAAACCAATGGTGAAGGTTTCTTGGCACCATACAGAGGGCGACGATACCATTTTAATGATTGGAGGGAAGGACATCAACCAACTACTCCTAAAGAATTCTTCAACATGAGGCATTCCTCAGCAAGAAATGTTATTGAAAGGGCTTTTGGGTTTTTAAATGGTCGTTGGGCAATACTTATGGGGGAATCTTATTACCTTGTTAAAATTCAATAAATGACCATTACAGCATCTTGTCTTCTTTCATAATTTGATTTTACGTGAAATATCTACAGATCCTTTTGAGTTATAAAATGACTATGTTGATGAACAATTTGTTGAGAGCCAACATGTAACCTACGTGGAACCGTCAAATAGTTGGACTACTTGGAGGGGCAACTTGACAAAAAAGATGTTTGAAGAGTGGACCAATGAAAGAAATTGATTTTTCACTAAGTATTAAGTCATTAGGTTGCTTGTTTGTGTTTGATTCACTTATGTTTTTACTTCATGTTTTGGACTTGTAAGATTTTTATTTGAAAACCGTTTTATTTAGATAATATTAAAATGAGTAGTTCTTCATTATAATGTGTACAGTTTGAGTATTTATGTTCATTTTATACAATTGAATTGTAAATGAGCTTGTAAGCTATTGTGTTAGACACCTATATGTGTAGGAATGAAGCAAAATGAGCAAGCAAAAGTTACTGGGAAGAATAAACGTCAATGGACTCAATATGAGGATAAAAAACTGGTGGAGTACTTAGTGAGGTTAGTATTAGTTGGGACTCGGCGAGGTGATAATGGAACGTTCAAAGCTGTTTCCGCAACAACTTGAGAAGTGGATGGAAGAAAGAATCCTTGGGTGTGGCCTTCGAGCCCAACCACATATTCAATCTTGGTTCAAGTTGTTTAAGAGCAATATGGTGCTATAGCAGAGATACTGGGACCAAACTGTAGCGATTGTGGATGGGATGACGCTGCAAAATGTGTGTTCGCTACTAAAGATGTATTTGATGATTGGGTTAAGGTATGAGTTTTTTATTTATTTTATGAACCATTCAAAATGAAATAATATTAATACTTCTGACTGAGCTAGTCTATTGTTTGAGGGGGGAGGGTGATAACTGTGGGTTAATATGGTGGTTTCTGATAACTTATTTATTAGTTCTGTTTGTTAATATGTTGTTTTTGAATGATAATTGTGGGTTAATATGGTGTATTCTGAATGCATATAAGCATATATAACTTGTTTGTTAGTTCTATTTACATTGTTGGGGGGTTGGCAACTTGTTTATTAGTTCTGTTTATTAATATGATGTTTTCTAAATGATAATTGAGGGTTAATATGGTGTTTTCTGAATGCATATAAGCACATATAACTTGTTTGTTAGTTCTATTCATATTGTTGGGGGTTGATAACTTGTTTGTTAGTTCTGTTTGTTAATATGATATTTTCAGAATGATAAATGTGGGTTAATATGGTATTTTTTGAATGCATATAAGCATATATAACTTATTTGTTAGTTCTATTTATATTGTTTGGGGGGATGATAGATGATAACTTATTTGTTAGTTATGCTTTCTGAATGATAACTATGTGTTAATATGACGTTTTCTGAATGATATACATTGCAGAGCCATCCAAACGCAAAAGGCATGCTAAACAAGCCTTTTCGACATTTTGATGATTTAGGATCGGTGTTTGGAAAAGATCGAGCTTCTAGACTTAGTGCTGAAGGTCCTACAGATATGGTTGATGCTATAGAATATGAGTATGATTTTAATTGGAAAGATGATGACTTTTATGTACCAGACCCTGCAACGGGATTTGCAGAAGCAGATGTTACCGACTCTACTTGTCAAACTCTAACTTTTCCTTCGGCATCTGCTTCTCAAATTCCTTCAACCTCTGTACCAACAAAAAATCTAAGAAAAGGGCTAGAGATGATGATATATTGGTCGAGACACTGACTAACATGGTCAAATAGTTTGAGACATTCTTCTCAAACACAAATGACAATATAAGCAAGTTGGTAAAGTGTTTTCAACATGAAGCTGATAGTGCTGATAGAGTTTCCCAGATATTTGATGAAATAATGAAAATAGATGGACTAACAGATGCCGAGAAGGTACTAACAGGAAAGTTGATTGTGAAAGATCATGATCAAACTCATTACTTATTCGCTTAACCTGCGCCTTTCAAAAAGGAGTTTGTTTTGCAAGTTTTACTCGATACTATGAAATCATAGAAAGTAGATTTCATGATGAAGCCATCAAAACCTATTTTGATATGTATATAGTATAAGTAATGTCACCTGTAATAATTTACATGGGTATGATGTGCACAAGGCTAAATATTTTGTTGTTACATTTATGATATGCATATGAGTGGTTTGTCCATATCTTTTGACAAGTCATATGTAAATACAGTTAACATATGTGTATGGAAATGTAGTAATTACATTGAGAACCCATCTTTTGCATATTTTATAAAATATATTATGTTTAATGCTTTGATATTAGACTAACTATAAATTGAATTTTATTTATTATCATGATTGAAATTTATTTTATTACTATAATATTAATCATTGAGTTGAAAATCATGGGCGATTTTCTTATAAGAATTATTATCTTATATTATAAATTTTATACCACATTATTTGATAATATAAGAATTATTATCTTATATTGATTCAATTGTATGGACAATATTTGATGAAAGTCTACACAAGGTATCATAATATAATGGTTTGATCAAAAAATTAATAGGTATATACGAAAAAAATTCATGGGTAAAATCTATTTTTTGTTATTACTTATGTTGATCATCTTATTATAAATTAAGTAATTATTATTCTTAAGCATTTTTTAGTCCAAGGGTAAGATTGTAATTTGATAATAGTGTCTAAAACATCAATTTACATATTCTGGAAATCATTTACTCACAATCTTATACCAAACGGCCCCTTAGGGGTTAAAATATTTTTTGGATAAATTATATCAACTATATAATTATATTGCACGAGTAACCTTTAATTTATATAGTTAGATAAAGTTTCATCCTCCATACTAACTTAAGTCAAAAATATTTTTCTCCAATTGAATAACATTATTTTTGTTAACCGTTTTAATTGTCTGCCGAAAAGAAGAAAAAAAAATTTTATACAAGTTTTCAAACATTGATATAAATTAGTAATGATATATATGTAAATGAAATAAACAGTATTACAAATAATAATGATATATCAATATAAATTCCTTAACAAAAGAACGAGTGTGAGTGACTCCATATGACTCTCGAAGCACTCAAAACCACCACATCGCTCAAGAATATTATCGGAACATGTGTATTTTATGTCAAAAGTTAGTCAAATTCGTTTCGTTGTGTTTTTGTACTCTATATAACTAAAAATACTTAAAATGACAACATCGCTCAAAGTTCTTATCTTAAACGTGTATTTAGTGTTTATGAACTTATTTACTATACAATGAAATTAGAGGTAATGTGCTTGTATGTTTTGAAACTAAAAAGAGGATACATAAGTAATTAAGCAAATACAAGGAGGTTAATATAATTATCTAGAATATTTAATCTCTCATTTTTAATTAATCGCATAAGCACGTGCAAAGCGAGACAAGGAAGGTAAAGAAGGAGAGTCACAAGTGGCAGAACATGAATGGAGTAATATAGCTTATACAAAATTTGTGTAATACAGTGGAGGATATTCGGTGGAACCAAAATGAATTCGGCAATCCATCACTCGGACAGTCCAATCTTAGCTTATTTTATCCATTTGCCATTGAATAGTCTTATCCTAATTATATCGAGAAAGACTTTAGAGAAATAAAATTCTAATTGATTTTATTTATTTGTAACTAATAATTCGGATAATAAAGGCACATAGTTTGAATGATTTTCTGATAAAATTAAACTATCATTTTTCTTAAATCTCACAAATTAAGTTTAAATGGAAAAATACTACATTTCGAGATAAATGTTATATAAATCCTCAATTGCTGAGAGTTCAGGAGTAGAGGCACATTTCATCTTCTTTTTTTTTTTTTTGCTTTCAGGTAGACCTGATTCATCTACTTTTTTGCTAAAAATCAATAAATCAAACTGAATTGTATACAAACTGAACCGAACCAAACCAAATTTTCAGTGAAACCTGGTATTGACGATAATGATTTTGAAGTAAATATTCATTTCGATTAGCAATATGATAGAATTTTGAAATAAACAAAAAATATTGATTTTTTACACAGCCAAACCGAACTTATTAAACTGACAAAACCAGTTATTTTCAGTTCACCCCACGTCGTTTTAGTCAGTTTGATAAAAAAATTGCACACCCCTAACTTGAAGTGGGATTTTGATCTCTGTCGTAGAAATTCCAAGGATTTAGAAATCTTTCAACAGTGGCAATCTCATTTCAGAATTATTAATCTTATAGATTTGGCTCGAAAATGATTTTACTGTACCCTATTGGGTGCATTCCAACAAGCAAATGACATTTTCAGGTACTATTATACGTTTCTTTCAAATATCAATTTTAATTGTAAGTTGACAGGCCAAACTTCACGAGTATAACATTCATTCTTTCAGTCCGAACAATTGTGCTTAAAACCCAAGCAACAACAATCTCAATCATTCCTAATGTCCGTTGATTATATATAAAAATAAGTTAATAACTTATTTAAACCATAAGTTATAAGCTCCAGTTTATAAGTGGAGTCAAACACCCAGTCGTGAGTTTTCGTTCTAAATCATTTATTGTCGCACATTCTTACACATAATTCAGTTTAAGCGATGGAACAGCCTAGATTGGTCTTTCGAATTATCATAGAACATTATTCACATTCATCTAAAAAAATATAATACTTACACTCGCTCTTGTTCAAGGGTAAAGACTACATAACCCAAGTCTAACTCTTCAAAACAAAATATTGTTACCGGATCCATATGATTCGCGTTTCAAAATGAGTTTTCAAATAAAAAAAAGCTGTTATTAAGAGAAACAATGTTATTTTTCAAAACAAATTCAATATCTAAAAAGGTGATTGGTAATTGTATTTAAGAAGTATTTCCGAGAAACAAAGTATGTTAATATGGTTTTCTAAATCTGGAGCTGATGCTTTCAGGGACAACTACTAAAGAATGGGTAATGGAAAACGAATGCAAAACCATATTAACATACTTACTTGACTTGCATTGTTTCAGAGCTAATTTTAGCATATCCAAAAGGTTATGGACATCAAGTTAATAGGCATTACATTACGACAGCTGCTGCACTAAGCTAGTATTATATAAGCAATGTTAAGGAACAAAGGTTTAGCATAACTCAGAACGACTAACCGTAATTCACGGCTCTAGAAAAGCCAATGCTTCTTCCTTGGTGCTCTAGTAGGAACATCTATGCAAATATTCAATAAAGACTACGTTCAATTTAATCAACACCATGCATATATCATGGGAAAACTAGTAAGTAAATTATTAAGATTTTATTACCTCCACTCCCATATAATGAATTATAATGCACCTCACTCCAAAAGCTTAGCCAAAGCTCTGTTAGCACAAAAATGATGATCAATATTGGAATTTAAAAGGAAAAAAACAATTTCAAAAGAAAAATATTACAAGTATTGTCAAAGATTCCAACCGGCATCAAAATATTGAATAACGCGTGCGTGTGCGCGCATACTCAGAACTCCAAGGCTTGTTTGGATCTTGAAAATTAGTAGAGAAATGAAAGGAAAATGTGAAGGATTTCATTTTTGTTGTTTGGAGTCATTGGAATATGTAAAGGAAAATAGTGATATGAATAGATTTTGCAGTATTAATAATTTCCTTCCCTTTCCCTCTCATTCCACTTACTTTTCCTTTCATTTTTCTTTCCTCCCTATTTTCCAAGATCCAAACATAGCCTAAAGGTGTGGAGCAGCTGCAGAGTTATTTCCACTGCTAATAATTATGACATTTCATACATGCACTTTGCCTCTATGATTCTAATGATACAAGAGCATGTACCTTTAGTTATCTAAGACCACGTGTAGTCTAACAGTCGATTAGGAGTAGTCTACTACAGATATTTACCTACTGTCAGATATTTCAATAACTGACTAACGAAAAGAAGTCATTTCTCAGAATAATGATAGCCGTATAAAACAAGAGAAGGAACAAACTTGGTCCACTACGAAATTCCTGTTGTTTTTCTTCAGTTTTTTCCTCACCAGGAGATTGCTTTTTGTTGTTGGAAAAGCAAGTTATACTAACTTTTGGTCAATTGTTTCTTAGCCAGAAGATAATGTCAGTGCAAGAAGAGGAATTAGTCTAACTAATTGGCTAACCTGAATCAATCCTTTGTAAAATAAAATACAGTGGAAGTATATACCTCTGGTGGGAGTCTTGTCTTTAGGAAGGATCTCAATGTAACAAGTGTCTCGAAAAGAAGTCACTAAACAAATCTTGGCTTCAAACTGCGGAATGATAATTACAAGCAATTGAACGAGGTTAAAATACGAAACTCAACAGAGAAGATTAGAATTCCTATATAGAAAAAGAAAGAAAAGATTATGAATTACTAGGAAAGGAAATTCAACATTTTAAAACGTAAAAAAAATCTATAGTTTCTAATCATCCATCATAAACTTTCATATCATCCGACCTGATTAAGCTTAGATAGCAACCTTTACATATCTCCAAAAACTAACAATCCTCTTGTTCATCCTTTACAGAGCACCATTATCCAATAATCCATTACCACCGACACTTCTTATCATATCATAATGCCACATCCTTCTTCCTCATATGAATTCGACTGGGAAAGGTGTAGTGAACAACCCAGATCCTCCTGTTCCAGCCAAGAAAACCCGGAAAGAAAATATATGCTGACACGCTGTTGCCCTTAACCTAGCAATCTTAATAGGAAACTAGCCCAACTTGCCTCCATTCATAACCAGCGATAGCAAAAACACAGAATTTTCTATCAATATTAACTACAATAATGAGTTATTGTTTAGTTAACCAGTAAACTAATCATAGTTTTATTGCAGTCTAAGTAATGGTTACATAAGATTTTTTTGGTCAAAGAATGGTTACATAATGACTAAACAATAACTTGAGAAAATTTTGTATTATTGACCCGTACAATATTTATCCCAACAGACCTACAATTAGACATTCGATGAAGACATAAGAAACATTTAATTTCGGAGGATTTTCTTGTTCTCCGTTGGCTGTTACAACGTAATATTTTTGTATATTGATATGAGTGCCATTTCTTATTAAAAGAAAGAAACAATAAATAAATATACAACTTACTCGATCAGCAGCTGCTTGTAGAGTTAGATGATCTCCCCATTCCCCTGATCTAAAGGAAACGAATTCCATATGAAAATTGAATCAGCATTTACTTAAAGAATCATCAACAAGCTCATGCTTAATTTTGCAGGAAGAAAATCAATAGACATTGCAACAGATGTCTAACTTTTTCATCTTCTTCAGGTAGGTCTTGTATGGCATTGGTACATAACCTTCATATAATTTTCTGAAGTGCTTTAGCTGATTGGGCAAGGAGAAGGGGAAATAAAGTTGTCGAATGATGAGAATATGCCACTACCATGCTTAACTTATTTCTCATAAGAAAATCGGATAGCATGAAACTCACACAATATGATATAGAAGTAAAAGTACCAGTGCACAAACAACAATCCGCTGGTGGCTTAACATTGACTATTTTCTAGACAATGAGACACGGACAAGTGAAACTTGTAGCACATAAATGATAGAGGAGAATCATAATTTATGTCACTCATAATATCGAAATGCAAGTAGATAGACGATATTAGAAACCTAGTGTGGTAACTTGTACTTGATCCAGTGTGTCATTTCACTACCAATAGTAGACGCTTATAGAAAACTCAATATCACTATTTTACTAACACGGCATCAGAAGACAGGGCTAAACACTACAGATAAGGACAACTTTCAACAGCGATGAAGTTATGCAAGATGTGGCGTATTTCTCCAAAAAATCGACGTTGGATATTGAAAGATAACAATGCTGTTAAGAAAAACGTTGGGAGGGAGGGAGGGTATAATTTTTATTTTAGAAATACAATAAATTATATTAAAATTACAGATTATAATAATTTTACATTACATTTTAAAGTAAATTAGTAAAATTCTATTTCATGTACTTCTAAAAGATTTTAAAGTCCCTACAATCTTGCATCAGGTTGCCATGCACAATCAAAGATAGTAATCTTGCCCAAACATATTAGTAATTCTATTATCATGATCATCTCATCATTTTTTGTATCAAACTGTTTGGACATGATTGAACTACATCCCAAAATCCAATATTTCTTTTAGCACACTAGATTACCTGTCCAAAATGTTTGACTTTGACATGCACTTTAGAGTGTTCAACATGTCAGGTAGATTCCAGATTCCAGATTCCAGATTCCAGAGAGTGCTGGTGTCGGGAAGTGTCCAACACAAACACATTAACGAAGGTGCGGGTCTTACTAATTGGTTAGCCTTTCAATGAAATCTATCAACACCTCACATGCATACCCGAATGCATTATCAGTTAATATACAATGAAATATAGGAATAAATCGACCTATTGCAAGACTGCCTAAACCAAATCCTACAGTATCAGAAGCCAGGACAAGAAAACTAAAAAGTTATAACTATTAAACATCCATTAGAATATAAGATAGTGAATAATTTAATGAAGCGAATGCATCTGGCTTTTAGCGAGCATACCTGCTTGATGATTTTCTTTCTTACATGCCTGTGGTAATCAGGATTACGAAACAACTGATCTGCTAATGCGCGAAACTGTCCAATGTTTGAGAGACATTTTCACTTGCAATATCAGCAAAGGAGATAGAGATAGATAGCTAGACACACACACACACACACACACACAGAGAGAGAGAGAGAGAGAGAGAGAGAGAGACATTTTCACTTGCAATATCAGCAAAGGAGATAGAGATAGATAGCTAGACACACACACACACAGAGAGAGAGAGAGAGAGAGAGAGAGAGAGA
>QANY01005988.1:42563-224865 GCA_003255025.1 Datisca glomerata
GAGGGGGAGGGGGGGAGGGAGAGATCACTAAAGTTGGCATGGAAGAAATTTCCAGTGAATTCTCATACCTGACAATTACCATCACCCTCCATATGCAGCTCAGCCAAACCATATGTAGCCAACCTTTATGGAAACAAATTTCATCACAACGAAAAAAAACCACAGGTCTAAGGGAGTGAGAGAAGTTAAATGGTAATTTTTCGACACTCATGTTTTTTGAAGATTATGCAAAAAGAAAAGTATCCGTCTAAATATTAATCTTTCAAACAATTATGTCCATCCAGGTATGGAATCTAAGATCATTTATTAGCTATTTTTCTGTAGTTAATCGAATCATACTTTCTAAACATAGCTCCAACACTACATGCCATTGCTTTTAATTTCCAACTTAAGCATAACTAGAAAAGTTCTAGGTGTTAAAAATACTAACTAAAGAAAAAGGATTCGTTCAACATAAGAGAAGTACGAAAAACTTCATGATAAAGTTTTGAAACAGAAACGACATTTGTACCAAAATGTTTGATGTAAGGATGAAGTGATAGTTAGGAGGTGATAATAAGAAACTCGCTTAATTAAACTTCATAATGCATTAAATGAGATTTATTTGGAGAAAAACCGAAGAAAATTGAAGTATGCATTAACTTGCATAAAATTATTTTTTAAGTATGATATAAAGCTGGTACAAATCAAAACCTCTCAGACAGCCGCTCATGGTCCAAGGTTGCATCGTTCAGATCAGGTATCTCCCCATTAACCCGTGGATTGTGCTGCCATGACAGTGAATAAATCGACAGTTATGATCCAGGACTCACACAAGCTTTATTTAGATAACAAAAAAATATGAATCCTGAACGGAACAGAAAACCAAGACAAGTGCGGATGCATGAACCATTGGAAATAACTTCCACGGATGTGTTTTAGTAATACAATCACGCAAGCCTTATATGACCATATATTGAAGTTCACAGCAGATAGAAATGCAACTTATTAAGACCCAATACCAGATGAGACTCCCTAGTTATCTGCTGTCACTGAAGTTGTCTTTATGTTTCTTTGTTCTGAAAAGTCCATGGCTGACTTTGTTTTATAAACAATGTACACATACAAATGAAGAAACTTAGACATAATTACGACATCAACTACATTTGTAACTTTTGGGACCAGATCATGAACAGAATTGCGTGAAAACATCCAGAGAGGGTTACCATACTGTAAGTCAGATAAAGCCATAAGTCCACAGACAGAAGAATGAGAGCAATATACTTCATTATTAGTAATGATCCAAATCTTGGTACCA
This sequence comes from Datisca glomerata, assembly GCA_003255025.1. Lineage (NCBI taxonomy): Eukaryota > Viridiplantae > Streptophyta > Magnoliopsida > Cucurbitales > Datiscaceae > Datisca > Datisca glomerata. The sequence continues at coordinate 43,861 of QANY01005988.1, forward strand.
TGAAGTGTTCGACAACACCATCTCCTTTCTCGATCATTATGCTTTACAACGCAGTTTTAACCATCTCCCAGAGGGTTGTGACTTGAAAGACCAGAGTAAATAATGACAAAGCATAAGTTGATCAGTCCTATATGCTCAGCTACGGACGGAGGCAACATGGATTAAGACAACAACACAAATTAATGAAATGTGCATTCCCAACACCAAGGAAATAAAAATAAAAATGTCTCATGTCATGTTAAGAACGATAAAAACAAAGAATTATACAGGGATGGAATCCAGATGAGAAAGCCTCTTCCCGAGCTTGCTATCAGCAGAGGTCAATTTTTCTTCTTCTGCCAAGATCCTTGCAATTGTATGATCATCCTCTGTATCTTGAAAGCTGCTATTCAAACTCGAGCTCGAGCTTGCACTAGCATTGCTGTGGCTTTCAGTCATAGTATATCAAGAACAGCACATAGCTAGACAACACGTAAAAGTGAAAAAAATTCAAGAAACTGATCCATGCCGGTGACAACAAAAAAAAAAAAGCAAAATCAGGCAAGTCGGTTGTCGGTATAAACTCCAGTCCTAATTAATATTGTAATTCCATCACTAACGTATGAATTGAAGAAATCTAACAGAGAAAAAAATATGTCAATTGAAGCAAGAAACTGAAAATAAATCAGAAAAGGAGAAATTTGTAAACAAATAAGGAATTCCCAGAATTATGATTGAAAGGAAATCATACAAAAACCTTTTTTAGCAGCTGAGAAAATTAGTACAATCAAAGATGATCTCTATCAAAACGCGGAATGGAGAAAATTAGTGGAAAATTAGTACGATTTATGAAGTTTCATGAATCTTTTTTGTGATTGAGCTCTAGTCGTCGCATGAGATATGAAAAACGCGGAATAGACGACGGATACTCTATCCTCTGTTCTCGTTCTGGGAAATTGGGAAAAGTCTCATTTTGGAAAATAGCCTCTCAAAAAAAATATTTCAGAAAAATCACTGAAAATTAAATTTTAGCCTCATCGTCCGCCAAATCGAACTATTGTTCTAAACCCCAATGGATTATGCCAAAGGTTTTCTAAGATAGAATGTCCGTTTACGTGTATTTGAAATCAGATAAAATTTGAAATTGATTTTTCTAAAAATTATATCAAGAATGAAATAATTAGGAATCGAAATCTGGAATCAGATTAATGCGTTCATGTAACCATTAGGAATCAAAATCAGAAATCGGATTATTGAGAATAAGAATGACTGTTTGAGTTTACTAAATCAATGAATCAAAACAAAACATATGATGTTACTAAAATATTTTTCAAGGAAAATAAGTAGAAGAAGTGAATGTTGGTTAGATAAATATTTAGGACGTAATAGACTTTTCACATTTCATTCCAAATGAATAATAAATATGAAATCTCATTACCATATTTTGATTAGGAATCTCATTTCAGTCGGTCAAAGTAATTCATTCTGATTAAAGTTGTGGGATCCACTTAGAATCGGATTTCAAAGTTATAGTAAACAATTAGAATGTCAATTTAGAATCGGATTCCGCGGAATCCGTTTTCATGGAAATGAAATAAACGCGCCATTAATGTAAAAAAGAAATTATACTTTGTATTCAAACCCACGATTTTACTCATATTTATGTAAAATATTTCTAAGATCACGGTGTGCAATTCTTGTGATATTAGTTAGGTGCGTGAAGATTATGAGAACGATACAAAAAAGTATATTTTACTAATTCTCTCCAACAAACCACGTCTGCCTTGCTTTTTTTACCCATCTCCATGTGCACTAGAATTAAATGATTAAAATTTTAAAAAAATGTGTACTTTTTTATCTTTTCCTTGACAGTTTAATACGATATGAATCGTTCAGATATGATGGAACAATCCAGTGATATCGTTGAACATGTGAAAATTATCTAAGAAACCACGTAAGCAGGTATGACCAGTTAGAAGCGGGAGAACGGATTGCCACCATGACCGAGCAGGAAAAACCCACCTGAAACGTTGATCCCTTTGTGTCCCATCTGACGATTCAGATTTGATTAGTTGTTGATAAAGATAAACTAGGCTTGATCAGTTACTAGACTAGATAAATTAAATATGACATGATAAGCTTAACATTAGAGCAATATTCCGTTTATTCTTTGTATTTTAAGGAATTTAGCTGAATTTTCTAACTGATTAAGAGCCTATAAATAGAAGTCAATTGTAAATCAATTCATTCAATACAATTCAAGCAATTACTCAATATTCTTGAGAGTTCTCTCTATCTCTCTCTGTAATACCCATGTAGTTTATAAGGGTTATTTTTGTAATTTAAACCCTCACTCACACATATGCACTTACATACACATTAAGCCAACCCAGTTTGTTTCCCTCACACGTGTTCTCTCTCCTTCATCTTCCCCAAATCTCTCATTGTTGTTATCTCTAGCTTACCCATGTAACTCCCCCTTTTTCCTCCATATTTGCAGGAAAACATAACCGTTTTCTTAATGTGTAACTCCCATATAATCTAATACTCTTTAAGTCACTCTTGTACTCCACTTTCTTCTTCATGAATCCTCCCCTGCAACTACTTTCCTCTCTATTTTACAGTTTTTCTTCCCCATCGAAGTCTCTCTGTTCTTCACATTCTTCTTCGTTTTAACTTGGGCAACCCTCTAACATTGATCTTTGATAAGCAATTTCTTGTTTCCTTTATTTTCTTTCTCCTATTTTCTTTCTCGTTTCCTCTTCTCTCTCTCTGAAATTTTGGTTCTTCATTTCCAGCAATTTACATTCTTTTGACATCGTTATCGTATCGCCGCCTGCAAGCTTCAATTGGGTAATTTTCATGTTCTCTTTTCTTTTCTCTTTGTTTTGTCTCTCTCTCCCCCTCTCTATTCTGTCTCTCTCTCTTCCCCCTCATTGTTCTCTCTCTCTCTCTTTCCCCTCTCTGTTCTGTCTCTCTCTCCTTCGTCTCCCCCTCTCTGTTCTGTCTCTCTCCTCTGTTCTGTCTCTCTCTCTCTCTTCATGATATGAACCTCACCGGTTGCACAACCTCAAAGAATAGATCTATGTCAAGTACCAAGAGACCAAATCACAAGAGTTAGAGAAAAGAGGATGGATGAAGCACTCGATAAGAGTGTGATGTGGAGCATGACATGGAGTATAACAACCTACATGGAGCATGACATGTCGTCCAACATGGCAGTCCACATGGAGCATGATGTGGCATCCAACATTACATCCTACATGGACCATGACATGGCAACCAACATGGCAGGCGACATGGTGTATGACATGACATCCAACATGGTAGCCTACATGGAGATGACGTCGCATCCTACATGGCATTTCACATGGAGCATGATGTGGCGTTCAATATGGTAGTCCACATGGAGCATGACATGGCATTTTGAATGATGATAAGGAATCAAGACAACTTGGAAATCCTAACCTAGAAGTGGATAGCCAATAATAATCTATTAGATCATGACACCTTGGCAATCCTAACCTAAAAGTGGACAACCAATATGAGTCTTTTATGATGATTACAAGTTCCATATTTATTGCAATTAATATTTCTTTATCTTTTATATTTAGTTTTAGGTTATTTAAACATTTTAGGACTCTTTAGGCTTCTAGTTTTTCGATTTAAGCATGGTTTCACAAGTTCCACATCATACTCCCATTGAGTGCTTCATCCATCCTCTTTCCTCTAACTCTTGTGATTTAGCCTCTTGGTACTTGACATAGATCCATTCTTTGAGGTTGTGCAACCGGATCCTCATCACTTCCCCTCTCTGTTCTGCCTCTATCTCTCTCCTCCCTCTTTGTGCGTCTCTCTCTCTCTTCCTATTCTTCGTCTCCTTCCCCCTCTCTGTTCTGTCTCTCTCCTTCGTCTCCCCCTCTCTGTTCCATCTCTCTCTCCCTCCCTTTCTCTGTTCTGTCTCTCTCACTCTCCTTCATCTCCCCCTCTTTGTTGCGTCTCTCTCTCCCTCTTCTTCGTCTCCCCCTCTCTTTGTTCTGTTTCTCTCTCTCATTCGTCCCTCTGTTGCGTCTCTCTCTCTCCCCTCTTCTTCCTCTCCCTTTTCTGTTTTCCCCTTCTTTTGAACCGGTTCACCTGAAACCGGATCGGTTCATTCAGACCAGACCAGGCCGAACTGGTTCAGTCAGACCAGACAAGACTGAACCGACTCTGTCAAACCAGACCAATTCAACCCGACCAAACCAAACCAGACCAAAATAGCATAACCGAACTAATTCAGACCACCTGAACCTTGTTGAACCGTTTTAAACCATTTGATAATTTACACCCGATGTGGTTTCCACCTGTTCCCAACCTCCCTTAGTTAATTAAATAATTGTAAATATTATATGAATTTGTTGTGATCTAGGATTCTTAGATTTCAAGTCATTAGTTGCTGAATTTAATTCGTAGCGAATCCAAGTAAGTGGATTTACATAATAATTCGGTTCATATGTTATAAGTGTAGAATATATAATGTGAAATTATTTTATTATTTCTTTATATTCAATCTTATGATCAAGTATTTTATTTGTTTTCCATATTATGATGAAATTATTTACCATGTTATGTATGATTATATTTTGAGTTATACACGTATTAGTTATGTGTTTATGTTTATGAACAAGTTATATGTTTACTTATGTATATGTGATAACGTGAAATATGAATATCAATTCAAGTAAAAAGTGATAAGTAAACAAGAAGTAGACTTAGTCATGTCCCTTGATTATGAAGTAACCAGATTGTTCACGTCATGTTATCAAGTTATACAGTTGGGTGTCACCATGTTCATGTTAGCGTCCTTGAGGTTTAGATAACCTTAAGTGACATCAAGTTTCAGGTCAACCAATCTGTCATGTTCACGTTCATCTTACAAGTTCAAGTTCAAGTTGTAGAACAGTTCTAATTAGGTTGTTAATCGAGGGATATGTCTAGTCAAATTATGATCAAGCAAGCATAAGTATTGGCATGTATAAGTACAAGGTTGAGTTATATGTTAACCATGAAATTGGTGTGTTATTACAAGTATTTTATGTGACCAGTGAACGTGTGAAATAAATTTGCATGAGTTATATGTTTACATTTATGTCATGTGAAACTCATTAGTATGTGGATTTACTTACTGGGCATTTTTAATACTCACTCCCCCCATAGATGATTGTGTTACAGATGATGGTGAGCAGCAGGAGTGAGGGACTGCCATAGCAAGCATGATTATGATTCTAAGTTTAATTATGACTTCAGTTATTTCAGATATTTATGAATATTTATATTTAATCTTTCATGTCATGTGGATTTTTGTGCTTCACTTTATTACAGTTTAATGAATCATTTATTTCAATTTAATGAGTTAATATTATTTTAAAATAACTTTTATGCTTCCGCAATTTAAAGTTAAAATTAGGGCAAAATTAGGGTTTTTAATTTTGGGATTTTCTCAAATTATGGTTTTAATTGAATTGGAGAATTTTTAAAATTTGAAATTTCAAGCATGTTTAACTCTCGGAAATCAGTGTGTTACAGTTTGGTATCAGAGCCAGGTTTTAGATTCTGTAGACTTTTCTACGTAAAAAGTATGGTATGTCGCTCATTCTGCTCCTCATCATCTTGCAAGTCAGGTACGCGTGTTATATATATGTTTTAACTATTGAATCAGTTGATATGCTTTAGATTCGTTATGACACATTCGATTATGTTTATGCTATTTTGCGCATTAAAATTGGACTATTTATAAGTCTTCGGTTGTATGATTAGCAGTACGATGGCACCCCCTACAAGGAACAACAACAGTCACGCCTCAGTCAATCCTACTACTGACCCTCCAGCAACTATGGTGGAGATGTTTCAAGAGTTCTTGGAATTGCTAAGGGAGATGGCGACATCTCGCCCGACACAACAAGTACAACAACCAAAACAAACACCATTGGACATACATTTGATACAGACCTTTAGGAGGCTGAATCCATCTGAATTTGATGGCCATTCATCCGATCCACTAGCTGATGAATGGATTGCAAGACTGGAGCAGATTTTCCAATTTATGCCATGTTCTGAGATTCAGATGGTTGTTTCCGCAACATTTATGCTGACACGGGAGGCTCGAAAATGGTGGGAGCTCATACGGAGAACTCAGGACATCAACAGTAATCTAGTGGCATGGGATCGTCTCAAGGAACTTTTCCTTGAAATATTTTTTTTCGATCACGGTCAGAATAAAGAAGGAGGTCGAGTTTTTGAGACTTGCGCAAGGAGCTATGAGTGTAACTGAATACGAGTGGAAGTTTGAAGAATTGTCTTGGTACGCCACGCACTATGTAGATAACGAGATAAAAAATGCTCGGACTTTTGAAAGAGGACTGCATCCAGGGATTAAAGGTTCAGTGTCAGTTCTTAAGCATACCACCTACGCAACGGTGGTTGAGGTAGCTTTACTGATGGAACAAAATCTTCCACCACGTGCACCACCTCAGTCAGAGTAATCATTTCATGGAAAGAGGAAATCACAGAATTCTCATCAGGGACCTCACAATGCAAAAAGGCAGATGATCAAATCGAATCCCTTATGTGCTACATGTAACAAACATCATGTTTGTCAATGTTTTAAGGCGATCAATGCTTGCTTTAAGTGTGGAAAGACTAGACATTACCTTAGACAGTGTCCTCTGTTTGCTTATGGACAGACCAGTGATGTTGTTGGTGGTAGAGCTAAAGGAAAAGTTTTCACATTAACTCACTAGGAAGCTGAGTAGTCGGATGCAGTTGTCGCAGGTACATTACTTGTATTAGGACATTCAGCTTTCACATTGATTGATTTTGGATCCACGCATTCTTTTATTTCTACTTCGTCTGTAACTCATGCATCATTGCCTATTGTGCCTTTGGGTTTTGAATTATGTGTTTCTACGCCTTCTGGTGCTTCCCTCCTAGCTAATAAGATGATAGAGAGTTGTTCAGTGATGATTGGAGATAATGTTATGTGTACTAGACTTATAGTCCTAGGGATGCATGATTTTGATGTAATCCTAGGGATGGATTGGTTGGCTGCAAATTATGCCAACATAGATTGTTATCGAAAAGAAGTTCGATTCCTATCTCCTGGTAGGCCTAGCTTCAAGTTTAGGGGATCCAAGAAATGCTTAATACCAAAGGTTATATCTGCTTTGCGGGTATAACGCCTACTTGATCGTGGTAACTTGGGTTACTTAGCTTCTGTTCTGGATACAACTAAGACACATGTTGACATTGGATTGTTCCCGGTCGTTTCTGAATTCTTGGATGTTTTTCCTGATGATTTGCCGGGACTTCCTCCTCCTCGAGAGACGGATTTTCATATTGAGTTGGTACCAGGCATTGCCCCTATATCTCAAGCTCCGTATCTTATGGCTCTTGCAGAGTTGAAAGAACTTAAAGATCAACTTCAAGAATTACTGGATAAGGTTTCATAAGACCCAGTATTTCACCTTGGAGTGCTCTAGTGTTATTTGTTAAAAAAAAGTGGATCAATGATGCTATGCATTGGCTACAGGGAATTGAATAAAGTCACTATCAAGAATAAGTATCCGTTATCGCGCATTGATGATTTGTTTGATCAACTTCAGGGAGCATCAATATTCTCTAAGATTGATTTAAGATCAGGATACCATCAGCTCAAGATTCGAAATGAGGATATTTCTAAGACAGCGTTTCGCACTCGTTACGGCCATTATGGGTTTGTAGTGATGTCGTTTGGATTAAATAACGCTCCAGCAACCTTTATAGATTTAATGAACATGGTGTTCAAGGAGTACCTGGATTCTTTTGTGATTGTCTTTATCGATGATATTCTGGTATACTCTAGATCGGATGTTGAACATATGAATCATCTCAGGATTGTTTTGCAAACATTAAGGACACCAATTATATGTCAAATTCCAAAAGTGTGAGTTTTGGCTTCAGCAAATGTCATTCCTTGGTCATGTGGTATCTCAAGATGGAATCTCGGTTGACCCATCTAAGATTGAAGCAGTGCTTAACTGGCCTCAACCGATAAATGTTGGGGAAGTTCACAGTTTTCTGGGTTTAGCAGGATATTACAGAAGTTTTATTGAAGGTTTTTCAAAGATTGTTGTCCCACTTACTCAGGTTTTTCAAAGATTGCTGGTACTCTCCATATACTCTACAGTTCTGCTCTCATTTACATTGTATTTTCCTGCGATTTGGTTAGCAACTAACATTGAATTACAGAATATTTTTATACTTGTTACCTTGAATTCATTCATTAGGCATAGTCCAACTAACAATACCTCGTACTATGCTTCATTGTTTGATACTTAAAAACCAAATGACAAAGCTTGTTCGAAAGTTTCTTATGGTGTCTGAACCACAACTCTTGCTCCAGTTCTACGATGATTTGATGCTCCATCTACAAACAGAGTCTGGGTGTCCTCTCCCTTTTCCACCACTACGGAATCATGTTCCTTGTCTTCGTAAGTGAATTCCACAATGAAGTCTGCTAAGACTTGCACCTTTATGGCAATGCGCGGGACATACCAGATGTCTTATTCCCCTAAGTCTATTGCCCACTTTACAAGTCTTCCATTTATCTTGGGGGAGTGTAGAATACTCCTTATTGAGAATTATGTTACCACGTTTATAGTGTGTCCCTCAAAGTAATGCTTGAGCTTCCTTGCAGCAACAACTAAAGTAAGCACCGGCTTCTCCATTTTCCCGTACCTTTGTGACAAATTTTGGATAAAGAATAGATTTTATACTCCTTACTACCCTCAAGGCAACAGCCAAGCAGAAAGATCAAATAAAATAATAATGGAAAACCTAACGAAATGGTTGGAAGCTGCCAAAGAGAAGTGGGTCAAGGAATTACCATTAGTTCTCTGGGAGTACCGGTCAACACCATGAGAACCAATTGGAGAAACACATTTTTCCCTAACATTTGAGGGCATAAATGGTTATACCATTCGAAATTGGGTGCCCCACAATGAGATTAGGAATAAATGCAGTTAAAAACGCGGGATAGATGGCTAGAAGTTTGAACTTTTTGGAGGAAAAAAGGGAGGTTGCTTTGTTGAGAATGGCCAATTACAACCAGAAAAGAAGAAAGTACTTCCAGAAAAGAGTAAAAGGACGATAATTTCAAACAGGGGATCTTGTGCTAAAGAGGATTTTTCAGTCAAACGAAGGCAAACAGTGGCCAAATTATGAAGGATCATTCATAGTCAAAGTAGTTGAGGGAACATATCTTACTACTTAATGACCAGTAAGGGAAGTGATTTATTCAAGCCTTAGAATGCTTTACATTTGTGCAAATATTATATGTAATCACTTTCTTTTATATTGAAAATATTTCTACCCGTTGTTTTTTCCCGTTAAGGGTTTTCCACGTAAGAATATAGTGTTCATTATTTCTTTCCCAAAAATCAAAAGAAACAAGCCCCTAAGCTTAATAAGAGCTTAAGTCCATGAAAATAATTGTCTTTAAGCATCATCCTCTAAAGGAAACATGCATTTGAGCTTAAGTAGAGCTTAAGTCCATGAAAATTATTGTCTTTGAGCATCGACTTCTAAAGAAACGGGTTCCTGAGCTCACGAAGAGCTTAAGTCCATGAAGACACTCAATTTTTAAAGGAAAATGGGCCCCTAAGCTGCCAGAAATCTTAAGTCTGTGAGGAATGATGTTTGCAGCATCACCCTCTAAAAGAAACAAAAAGCAAGAAATAAAAAAAAAGAATTACAAAGGAAGAAGGCTTCAAGACGTCAGGATCTTGGAAAAAGTATGAAGGACCATTCAACACTTGAAAAAAAACTTACAAAGGGAAGTGATGCAATGCTAGAATATCAAAAGTTGCCAAAACAAATTTCATTTTCATTGATGATAGTGCAAAATTACAATGAAACGAAATAAAGAAGAAAAAAAGAAAAGAAAATTAATTACAACTAAACTAAAAAACCTAGATGATAACAACTACTAGATCTTTCTCCTTTTTAACAGCTGCAATGGGAGTGGCAGACGACTCAGGGTCTTTGGCAGTAGTGTCTTCAGTTGAAGCATTCTCAGAATCCTCAACTTCTGGAACGAGTGCCCGCTTAGGAGGACTATTTTCTTGGGAATCTCTATAGCCAGCGCTATAGATAAGTATCTCCCCTTGCTCAAACAGAGCTTGGTACTCCGCTTCAGAACCCTGCTCCCTCTTGAGGGCTTCGTCCCTGACTTTCTAGCTTTGACTTTTACCTTCTCAGCCTCGGCCAAAGTCTTTCTTGCAGCCTCCATGTCCTCGGCCATCTTCCCTCTTCAGTCGTTACAACCTCTGCGTAATTAGCCATCCTCTTCAAAGCCTTATGGAGTTCAACCTCATTTGCTAAGTGTTGCTCCTTTTCATCTTGAAGATGAGCCATGGCAAAGTTTACCCCTATAAGCTCTCTCTAGAGGGTCATCAAAGCCTTGTCGTGAAGATGATGATGCTCTTGAAGGGCGTTGTGATGGATAATATCCTGGAAATATGAAAAACAAACTAAGTACAAAAAAATAAAACTTCAGAAAAGAAGAGAAGGAGAAGAAAGTTTTTACCCTCATCAAGTCATGGCTCAAACAGTTGACCAGCTCATTGATACTGAGCTCCTTTATGTGTTAGCATCGATATCAGACTGAATGTCATGAAGAATAACATGAGAAGCCATGACATCATCCAGGAAACTAACTGATGCCAGAACAAGAGGGTTGACAAAACGTTTCCGCTTCCACAAAGCTGGCAAGGGTTCACCAACAGTGCTTCGTGACCCGGAAGCCTCTCCCAGGGTAGGAACGATCACACTGGTCACAATGAGAGCTGGTGGGGGAGGAGGATTAGAATTCGTAGAAGGAGCCTCGATCTATGCAGTAGAAGCGCTAGGAACAGAAGGCTAGGCCGGAGCTCTGAGCAAGATGAGCTTGAAGTGTCATTCTAGGTCCTCTTCTCGATAGGACCAATGAACTTGTTGTGGAGTCTTTTCATCATTCTTATGTCAGCTTCGGCTCGGTCAAATAGCTATTGATCAGATGAAAAACTAGATGAATCTGAAGAGTTGGAAGGGATAGAAATGGAATGGAAAGGAGTTGGAATGTCTTCAGGGATGGAAGACGAAGGCGTTGGAACGGATGTGGTAGCAACATGAACCAAAACAGGAGCGGGAACATGAACATGATTGGCTTCTCTTCTCAAATCAAGGAGCACTTTCCAGTCCCGATCTTGTGCTCGGAGATGGAAAGTAGCAGTGATCTTTCCCACGGACTATCTGGAGAGGTAGAGCTTCAGATTCTTCTTAGATGCAAAAGAAAGGAAATAGAATACCATTATCCAAGCAAAAGAATAATTAAAAAAAGGAAAGAATGAAAAACATACATAAATGGAGGCGAGAACTGGAGCTCCGGAGACTTACTGAAAATTGCCAATTTCTTGGAGATTGTCATGCGACCATCACCACCAAAGTTCCCCCAATCAAGATAGTATCACGTTACCAACACTTGTCTCCTTTCTAGATCTTGGTGATCAGGTTCCCTCTTTTCTCTGATGGACGGGTGGCAAAGCAATGGCTACTATCTCGGTGCTTAACTATGTAGCAGTAAAGAAGCTCATCTATCCCTAAACCAAAACTATACCTCCTATTTAAAGCCTTGAAACCAAGAAGGATCTTATAGGAACTCGGGGTAAACTTTGGAAATATTCCAAAAGAAAAGGAGAAAATGGGAGCGTAAGACCTAGGGCTATGTACATGGGACTAAGGGTAATTTCGTAGGGTGGTTTACAAGAAATTCCTATGGACTCACTCTCTTCCAAGGCACAAGTAACGTCCGGGGGGAAAGCCTCTTGGTAACAGATGATAAACCACCTAATTCGTCTGAGGTCCTAACTAGGGGGACTGGAAATTTGAACTCGTCCATAATCTTACAAAAAAGAAGAAGAAGAAGAAAAAGGCTTACGGGGTAGAGCGTGCGAAAATGGAGAAGAATAGTGATAAAGAAGGCCTTATATAGGCGATGAATTTAAAAAGAAATAAGAAATGGTTTGTTTAGAGCGAGGCAATCAAGGGCATCTGTAATAAGTGGTGCAATAGATATATGTGACTGTGAGCCTAACCGTGTAGGAGGATGGAATTGACGTTACAGAAAATGAAGAGACACGACTGTTGATTGTAGAGGAAATGACACCAGGCAACAGTAAATATGTTACCGTAGAGGAAATGACACCAGGCAACAATAAATATGTTTTATGTTAAAAGAAATATATCTGGCCCACGCTCGACAACAAATGTCGAGAAAAGGAGTCTAAAATGGTGCTTGCGAGATTTTTTTAACGGGAAGACGAAAGGGTGTTCTTAAAAGGTGTGATCGACAAGAAGACGTGATTGACACGTCTCATCCTGCGCAAATGAAAGTATGACATGTAGGAAAGATGAGCTAAAAAGTCTGGCGAAATTCAAAATTGTACAGCAGTATAGTCCCAAGAACGGGGAGGTGAAGCGATTAAAGAATTTAGAAACGACTGCCATAATTAATCCATGTGAATTGGTGTGAAAGACAGTGAACAATGATGAGTAATAATAACAAAGTATTTAAGTATTGCATATTAATTTTACTGCGTAATATTAAATGTAGTAGGGGTAAATGAACATGTGAAAATTATCTAAGAAGCCACGTAAGTGAGCGTGACCAATTAGAAGCGGGAGAACAGATTGCCACCGTGGCCAAGCGGGAAAAACTCACCTGAACCGTTGATCCATTTGTGTATCATTTGACGGTTCAAGTTTGATTAGTTGTTGATGAAGATGAACTAGGCTCGATTAGTTGTTAGACTAGATAAATTAAACATGATATGTTAAGCTTAACTTTGGAGGGATATTCCATTTATTCTTTGTATTTTAAGGGATTTAGCTGAATTTTGTAACTTATTAAGTGCCTATAAATAGAGGTTAATTGTAAATCAGTGCATTCAATACAATTCAAGTAAGCACACAATATTCTTGAGAATTCTCTCTCTCTCTCTCACTTTTCAATCAGTTTATTCTTTGGGTGTGAGGAAATTTTCCCTAACAATCATGTTTGTTGTTAGAGTCCAACGACAGATAATTCAGTTCCCAGCATTAGGCATTGTAAATTATGTACTAATTGAAGTCAAAGCATGTCCTATCATCTTCAGAAGTCAATAAACAATTGTGACTACTTAACGCTTTAAATATTTTGACATCCAATCCTTGACACTAGATCTTTTATATGCGTTTTCTTACATATTGGTTGTGAAATGGGTGTAACATGCTTCTTCATTTATGTTCAAATGTACAAAGATCCATTCAAAGATACAAATTGTAAAATTAGTCATTGTAGTCTATTTTTATTTTTAATTTAGTCATCGCATTTTAAGAGTTCTCAATTTTATTCACCAACTTTAGTTAACATTTCAATTTAGTCGTTCTATCACATTCTGTTTGTGAACTTAGACGATTTTGCTGAGCTGGTAAGTTATGTGCACACATGGGTCTCAACAAACCGCACAATCAAACTAATTTTCTTTTTTTTCTCTCTTCCACCTCATTCCCATTCCAATTTTACCTTTTATTAACTTAATATTTTGAATTTTTGACAAAAAGTGACATTTTTTTGTTAATTAATGGAATGAGTTTTTGCCTAAACTAGACCTCTCAAAAAGTACAATGCCTAACTAGAGCTCATCCCTAATTTAGATTGATATAAACTTCAGACCCACCATCCACCCACCTTCTCCCCAACTCTAAAAAATTATTTCCCCTCTTAGCTTTCTTAAATAACCATCTAATCAAATGTCATTTTTTCCACTTCAACAATTAACAGCTATAGCTTCTAGAGGAATCCATCCATTTCAAGACCATTTTCCTTCATAAGCAATCCATTCGTTGTCCATATTCTTCAAAATATTTCTTTTTTCCATCTTCTTCTTCCATACTAAGACTTTTACCCTTTGTAAGAGAAGCTTTTAACATCTTCATTCTCTAGAGAAGCTTGCCGACTAAAAGATACACAAGTTTCTTTGTTGGTTAGTGAGTTTTATTTGAAGTTCTTTAGGTTTTTTTTATAACTGAGTTTTTACTAAAGAACTCAATAAGCAGTATCTTGAAGTTAAATTCTTCAAGATGGATACTGAAGTCATCTTGAAGATTTCAAGATCAGTCTCAGAACTACAAAATCAGTTATTCACGATGGTAGGCGAAAACATAGACAATGCTTTTCATTTTATGCTTCATAAATGATTGAAAAGAAAAAACATTATGACATGGAGCATCTATCACGACGGTTTATATTGCTACTGTAGTAATAATTTGAGGTTAGTAAAATCACGACAGTAGAAATCACTACCTAAATTTAAAATAAAAAAATGTGAGATGTATAAAAAACCAAAAACCAAAAACAAAAGGCAAAAACACAAAAGACAAGGCAAAAACAAAAAGGGGTGGGGAAACTAAAAGACATTTTCCCTCTCCCTCTTCTCTCTTCTCTGAGTGCGCCCCTCTCCTTTCCTCACCTTCCCTTCTTCTCTTCTCTCAATGCGTCAAGCCATGCAATAACCCTCATCCACTATCTTGTTCTTTTATCTACTTTGAAGAACATATGTTTCCATCATAATTTTTGAGTTCGATTCCTCGTGATTTGTTCGATTCCTTGCGATTCTCAGTTTCTAGGTATGAAGTTGCTTAGAGTTGTTCATTTAATGACCATCCGTCAAAATTTTGAGTTTTGAGTCTTCATGTTCATAAAGTCATTGTTGGTACTTGTATGTTATGAGATAACATGTTAGTAGAGGCTAAGAGCCATGAAATTGCGCCAAGTTCCATACTTTAAACTTACCAAATTCATCTTATAGTCATCGATAAGTCTTCAAGACATCTTCTAGATGTCTCCAGGACCTGTACTGATGATTACCGAGGTTAATACTAGAATAATGAATTTTTTCAGGCACTATAACACATATAAAGACCGATAATATTTTTTCATGTCTCTTGGACTTTTAGTTGTATACGTTTCGTGATTGTTGTTGGCAAGACAACCTCAAAAGTCAAGTATAATGGGACATTGTTTGTTGCAACATCAAAAAATGGGAACAGCCAAATATATCTCATTGAATTATGGATTTTGGATTCAGAAAATAACGATTCATGAGAATGGTTCTTTTGTAAACTACACGCTGTAATCAAAGATCTAGAAGACTTGGTGTTTATGTCAAACAAGCATACTAGTATAGAAAATGGCATACAAGTTGTCTTCTCACACACTTCATGGCACTACATATTCCATTTGAGTCAAAATATAATATTCATTTTTAAAAAGGACAATGTCATTCTCTTGATTATCAAAATAGCCAAAGCATATGGTGCATCAGAATATGATTGGTTGATGGATAATTTCATTTGTGCTTTTTCGGCAATCGTAGATTACTTGACGGAGGGGGGAGTTGAAAGATGAGAACGATCCCATTTCTTATGGAAGACGATAGAACATAATGACCACCAACATTGCAAAATGTTTAAGTAGAATATTGAAAGATACTAGAAAGCTTCCTATTATATCCTCGACATGTTATAACGGTGGTTCTATGAACAACTAACGACTGCTTATAAAGTTAATTCCAAAATGATAAAATGGATCGAGGAGGAGCTTCAAAAGAAACACGAGGCATCACGAGCACTTACACTATATACTTCATATATCTATGAGTTTCATGTAGCTAATGGGGGTAGGGAAGCAGTGGCGTGAACTTACATCTCAAAACTTGTACATGCCGAGAGATTTGATCTTGATCAAATTCCAGGTATACATGAGTTGACTGCATGTCGGCAACACAATATTTTCACATACAATGTATGTTCCAAGTATTATCAAAATGAGGCTCTAGTTGCAGCCCATGCGAAAATAATACACTCTATTGAGCAAATTGGAATATTAGCCAAAAATGTTCGAGAAATAGTTATGTTTCCACCTATAATGAGGTGGAAAAGTGGAAGACCAACGACTAAAAGAATACCATCAAGAGGTAAGAAAGTAATTCAAAGAAAGTGCACATGTTGTGGGTAAATGGCCACAATCGACAAAGATGTAGAAAACCCATCCTCCATTAACATGATGGACCACCCATTGCCACGTAAATATTTTTTCCGTTACATTCTAGTATATACGAACATTAATGTTGGCAAAAATTTGTATTATCATTTTGAAAAGATATGAAGTCATCTTGAAGACTTCAAGATGCATCTTGAAGCTATCTTGAATTCATATTGATGCCATCTTGAAACTATTTTGACTCAATCTTGAAGCCATCTTGAAGCTATCTTGAAACCAACTTGAAGACTTCAAGACTATTCTTGAGGTCTTCAAGATGGATCTTGAAGCTATCTTGGATCCATCTTGAAGTCGTATTGAAATCATCTTAAAGTCTTCAAGATAGATTTGAAGCCATCTTAAAGATATGTTTAAGTAATCTTCAAACCATCTTGAAGACTTCAATAATGTTCTTGAATTATTCAAAATGAATCTCAAAGTCATTTTGAAGTTATCTTGAAAATTTTAATATTATTCTTGAAGACTTTGAGATGAATCTTGAAGACATCTTGAAGATATCTTGAAGCCATTTTAAAGACTTCAAGATGGATCTTGAAGTTTCTATCATTCACATCTAAAGTACCCATAAAAATTCTATCAAATTCTATCAATTTCTTTGAAAACGTCATTATAAAATATAAAATAATATAATCACAAAGTATCCATATGAAAAAGTTATATCAATAGTTATCATTACTAAAAGAAGTTATTCAATTAGTTCTAACATGACCACGACAAAAGAAGTTAAGTTCCATCTTACAGTGAAATTCTGGAATTTGCCTTTGTATATTATTGTCCAGATTCAGACCGTATGTAATGGTTTCAAAGAATTTTGAAGTAAAAATCCAACAATCACCGCTATAAAAGACAAATATCAAAAACTTAATCAGCTAACATGTATAACATCATAAATGTATAATCAATATATATTGTAACGTTTTCTTACTCATTCTCTTGTTGATTGACATTGACTGTCTCATATGTCCATGGTTCTTTCATGCTCGGAACCTTTCTGTTAGCATAAAAGTTTATGGCTCGAAGGAGATAAGAATTGTGCACATGTATGGTCACATCGTCTTCGGATATATGGATTGTTGGTATGGTGTCTCTAGAGAATTATAAATTCGAATTATCTGTTGATTAAAGTCCAGTTCAACTCCTTTCCAATAACTATTATTCATGTCACCGGATAAACACATAAAATTTTGATAGATAAGAATAAATATTAGTCTTTTATATAAAAAAAGATGTCTATTAGCTTTGCGTTAGAGGACATTCCTTGTTATAAAGTGACTAGTCCTTTGCAAAATTCGGTGTCGTGATAACAACATGGTAACGGAGAGTATCGTCACTATCAAATTCATAATTGGCTGGATTAGCATTATATATTTCTATTCTTGAAGACATGCTTCTCTGTAATGTAATAGGAAACATGGATATTGAAGTCATTTAAAGAAAAAAATGAAGATCTTGAAGTCTTCAAGATGACTTCAAGATCATTTTTGAAGTCCTTTTAAAGCTTTATTGAAGACTTCAAGAAGGCTTCATGATGTTTTCAAGATCTATATTGACGAATTCAAGAATAATATGTCTTGAAATCTTCAAGATGACTTCAAAATGTTTAAGATTCATCTCGAAGACTTAAAAATAGCTTACTTACAGGTTTAAGTTAGTGATGGATATTCTTATATGGGTTATTTTCTCTTAAATCTCTCTGAATCATCTCTACGTATGCATTAAGATGCTAAAAAGTAATAAAGAATAAGAGATGATAGTTATGTTTTAGAAAAATACCATATTTAAAGAGATATTATATAACTGCTTATGTCAGACTGAAGCCACTCTAGAGGGGTGACTAATGTATGAAACCATGTAAAGTACCTAGAGAAAATCTGACATCAACTTTGTGGTTCTTGTAGAAAGTAATGAATGCATTACAACTCAAAATTACTAACCTTATGATGGTAAGAGAAAAATAGAGACCAAGAAAGTCATTACAAAACTTACTTTGTCTTAGTTAACTTGTACTAGGCATCAAAATAGGCTTCACTCCTATAAACGTCATGTCTATGAATGGTTGCAACGGTTTAAAATCTGTGCCCATGGTTGTTTTCTCTTCAACTTTCTTAGCCCTCTTTTTTCTTTACATCGTTATCCAGCTAGGTGACTTCAAGAGACGACTTCTCTTTTGTTACCTCTTTTCTATTATAGGTGGGATTTCAATAACATCAAGAGAACCTATCCCTTCCCCTTGACCAGAGTCTCTAATAGTTTGCATGAGGTTAGATATTACAGAATCAACTTTTTCCTCGGCATTCGTTACATCCACCTCCTCCTCATCTCTCTCCTTTTCTTTCTCTTCCTCCTTGTCCTTTTCAAAATGTTTTAGAATAAGATAACTCAATTTGGTCTTCCTCACGAGTCTTGTCTTGTTGAGTCTAATCCATTCTCTTTTGATTTTTTTGGTATTATACACTATGGAAAAAACACTTATTGCAGCAGTTTCTGAGGGATACACCGGTGATTTTAACCGTCGGTTAAAAAGTATGCGGCGGTTTGTAAACAGTTGCCAAAATGATCGTTGCAAACATTTTTGCGGTGATTTTGACAACTACCGGAGGAACCTCCGATAAAGTCAAAATATACTGACGGTTAGTTTGCACCATCACTGGCGGTTAATAATTGCTGTTAAAACCTTTTGTGTTTGTTTTACCGGTGGTTCTGAACCGCCGATATTGGTTTGAATAAATCCTCGTCGTGGTTTGAGTTCTTTTCCGGTTGTTATTAACCACCGGTATTGGTGTGAAAACCATCACTAATGGTTTAAAATTTACTCGACCTCTTATTTATTTTTCAAAAATCCCATAATATTTTAAAACTACCTGTTTCACAAAACATTCTACGATACAAATCCAAAATCTATCAATTTTATGATATTAAATTCTCCAAACAGAATACAATTCCAAAATATAATATATCTAAATTCAATTCATGTTACATCCAACGTAAAATAAGTATCAATTCAAAGTTGTAGCATAATTCAATTCAAACATTTAGGCAATTATAACTTGGTCTGAAAACATAAAAGCAAAAGTAATATCTTCATGATCATGGAACGAATGATCACGAAGTTGGGGGAGCTCTAACTAGCTCTTCCTGATCAGTTACAGTATGATGTCGTCTACTCAGGCCATGATGGATATACTTGTACAATAAAATAGATAATAACAATATAAAAAAGAGACAGCTTATTAACAGTATCAAAAAAAGAAATACTAAGGACTGTGATAGATATTAACTCAATTTTAAAAAATTAGATATTAACACTATCAAATACAGACATACCAAATTCAAATAGTAAGACAATCAATTTTTTTTTACAAAGATTTCATTCCTTTCATAAGAAGAGTATAGATCTAGATCACGATAATAATAAGAAAATACAGATCTATCAACAAAGAAAAACCAAACCTCAAAAGATCAACAGAAAACTTTAATAATCAAAATACATAAATCAACCACGACAACAAGAAAATTACTGAACGAACATGGAGGATAATTTAGAGCTTTATCTTGACTCGTTCTAAGTATCACCACCACCCAAAAAAGCTTAACTTATTGAATCGGTTGAAATACGCTCTGTCAAATGATCCAATGAAGAATCTGACACAATTGACCACCATAACTTGTAGATATGTGTTAGATCTATCGAAAGACAGTCATAAAATGAATGCTACCGAAGGAAAACACTATAGATCTAGATCTAAGTGGAGGAAAAATCATCATAGATCTAGATCTAGTGGAGGACAAACCACCATAAATCTGGATCTAGGTGAAGGGGAAACCTTTATTATGAAAATGAAAGAAAACATAATTAAAATGATAGAAAAAACTTCACCGGAAAAAGGAGATCTGAGATTTCCTGCTCCAGTAAGGAATGAAAGAGATAAATGAATATACTAGAGAGAGATTCTGACTCATCACTATTCTGATCGGAAGCAACATTCATGTGAATTGTATTTTCAATAGTTACACCAACAACATCTATCCTAACTAAATTGATACATTCTTCATTGTCGTCTAAGAATTCTTCTAAGAGAATGATCATGTATCTCACTTTCAAAATTCTAAGACTTCTTCTGAAATGGAGGTGTATGAAAAACCTAAAAAGATATCCAATTTACTAGTACCAAGTAACCTTAATAGTCTAAACAATACAAGAATTCCATAGCAAAAAACAATACTATTAATTTAATAGTCTAGCAATTAGTTGTCATTATGTGAAAACAAAATATACGACAAGCTTAAAGGAAGACTAGTTGAAAGTATCTATTAATAAGCTGTCATTATATGAAAAATTATACTCAAAAGTCAACCTCTTAACCCATTTACCTTTTGATTAACCAAAGTATTAGGTTGTACTTATATGCCATTTTAAAAATTGAAAACCCAAATTAAACCATAACTTGCTTTTCATTCGTTAATTAGTTTAATGGTGTGCAAATGTAGGTACATGCATAGAGATAGAGGTTGGAAGTATATATGTCGAACGGGCAAAAGAGCAAAGGAAAGGGAAAACATATAAAGGAAGGCGTGAGGCCAAGGGCCATTGTCAAAGGCTTGACGGGCTGCTTTGACGGCCAAATCAACGTCTTCCTTTTCTCCTTATGTTATCCTCGCTATCACCTCTTGTGTCCTCGGATCAATGCTCACAAATTTTCTTCCTTTTTTTGAGGAAAAAAACAGCAAACAACATTGGGTATATTGATAGCCAAAAAACAGCTCTATTTTTAGAGAGAGAGGAAAGAGAAACTGAAAGTGAGTCAACGAATTCTCCATTGATTAACAGCTTTATAAATTTCACTGTGGCCATATTGATAGCAAAATAAGAACCTCCATTACAATGAATTCCAGATGGATAATAGCAGTACAACACTATTTCACAGTGGGTATTGAACATGTAAAAAATATTCACTGCCACCTGGACAAAAGGATCTTATCTCGGACTCATGAGTAGCGCCGAAACAGCAGAAACAGATAATTGACTGAAGTCGTGAGATATTCACAGAATGGAGAATCATCGGTTCAAGAATGGGGACTGACATATCGAGAACGGGGATGAATCCTTCAAGAATGGGAACCGACATCTCGAGAACGGGGGATCATCGCTTCAAGAAGGAGAACCGACATCTCAAGAACGGGGGGTCATTATTACCTCAAGGACGGGGAAGAATATCAGAACGGGAAAAGGGGTTTGGGCTTACAATCAAGTGGCTGTGATTGATTGGGTAGACTGCACTGCTCAGATAAGAAAGGTTGGTAGGCCACAAAGTGGTTTTGACTAATTGGCTCGGAACTATAAAAAACTGTCATGCGGCAGTAATTGATGGGCGGCTGAGTATGGCAGATATAAAATAAAGAAGATTATTTTTAATTAAACCCAAGTAATTAAGAGAATCCATATAAAGTCAAATATATTCAATAAAATAGTACACTTTAGACTCTGGAGAATTTTCGATTATCTACATCTCTTTCTATCTCATACTTACAAAAAATTTATCCTTATTAATACATTCCCCTTAATCTTGAGAAGGGAGGGAAAAATCCTTTACACTTTAGTGCTTTCATTGAGAGCCTGAGAAAAAAGCTCAAGAGATATACCCTAGAAAACCGTAAACATGCATAGAACCAGATCCAACATGGCTCTAAATGGAGACAACATGCCCAAAAATGAAGGCGAGCCTGTAGATCAACCGATCCCGCCCACAGAAATGCTGCAGACGATCCTAAATGGGATGCACGAGATGAAGAGAAGGCTTACTGAAGCAATGCATGATGCATGACAGAATGTACAATAGTAAATCAACACGCTACAATTGGAACTCGCAAAAACACGAGCAGAAGTGAGCCAACGAGTGAACGATGATGAACAGGAAATCCACTCTGAGGGAGACCAATGAGACGAAAGGCAAGAGGACTGCGAGAATGACAGAAGCATATGATGAGAAGAAGAAGTCTAATCGTAAAACCTTGTAAAGAAAACTACATGAGAGGTTCGAAAACTCGAATCATGTAAAAAAAAAGCAGTCGAGGAGTTGTTCGACCAAAAAATGATGGAGATAAGGAGTCTCGGGAGTACGGAAAAGAACAACCTTGTGTCTCTTATCAGGACACCATTAATCCCAGAAATTCCAGTAGTACCCATACCTAAAAAATTTACCACGCCCAGGTTCAAATGTTACCAAGGAAAGTCTGATCCAGTAGACCATCTTTGGCGATTCAAACAAGACATGAAGCTGTACCAACACGATGATACGATGATGTGTAGAATGTTCCCTACAAGTTTAGACATGACGACTTTGAAGTGGTACCACTCCTTACCAATGCACTCAATCACTAACTTCATTATTATGTCCTTCGTCTTTATAGAATAGTACTCAACATACCATACCGTCATGAAAGTCTCTGAACATCTGGACGATCTCCACCAAGGAAGGGGAGTCCCTGCGAGAATACACTCACTGCTTCAAAGACAAAATGGTCAAGGTCGCGAACTGCGACGACTGGTTCACTAGATTGGCCTTCTGACAAGGTCTGGATCCAGAGTCACCTTTCTTTGAGAACCTGTTTAAAGTGAGCCCATTTTCATGGCAGAGGTTTTTCCATGGCCACGAGTCTATATTAAATTGGAAGAAGAAAAGAGAAGTATGCGAAGAACGACTGAACGAAAGGAAGAATAATTTTAGAAGAAGGAAAGAAGCTCAAGATCTGAAGGGAGGAAGCATGACGAAATAGAAAGAACGGATGGGAAGAAGGCCTAGTAGGACAAGAATTGCCACTGAAGGTGAGATTTTGACAGAACCCCTGAGGGACAAGATCTACACATCATCGACCATCCCAGTCAACCAAATACTGAGGACAATTAAAGATAAAAACTTGTCTAAAAAGACCAGCCCCGTTCACTAAGGAACCCAGCTACAAAGACAAAGATAAATATTGCTCCTATCATAAGAGCAACAGACATTACACGCGAGATTGTTTCAAGCTCAAAGGCTACATTAAGCAAATGGTCAAAAAGGGGTACCATAGCCAATTTGTGAAAAGAGATGAACAGAGACGCGAGATTGAGAAAGACAACCGAGAAGAGGTTAGGAAGGATAAGGGGAAACAACCCTCCGCATTGTCAACACAGTTATAGCATTGACTGAGCAAGAAGGGACAACAAAAAGGAAAGGAAGATATACTGCAAGTGGCCAACGTTAGAAAGACATCAGCTGATTCCCTCAATTTGCAACGGTTACTCGCCGCTTGTGTTTAGTGACTCCGATCTAGAAAATGAAGAACACCATAATGATGCCCTCGTCATTTCAATTTAGGTTAGCAAATGATTTTTAATGAGACTCTTGGTAGATGATGGAAGCGCAATAAACATCTTGTATCGGGCAGCTGTGGAGAAAATGTCCTTGGAAAATCAAAAATTACAAGGAACATCACAAACGTTGATCGAATTTAACGGAGTCATTAGCTACTCAGAAGGAACCTTAACACTCCCAGTAAGCGCAGACCCGTTTAACCATATGAGCGAATTCATAGTACTGGGAAAAACTTCCCCGTACAACGCGATCCTAGGAAAGACATGGCTCCACAAAATGAAGGTTGTACTCTCAACACTCTACCAAGTATTGAAATACCCATCCCCAGAAGGAGTGAAAACAATAAAAGGCGATCAGGCCGTGACTCGTATCTATTCAGTAACCACTTTAGAGTCTATAAAGAAAAAAAATACAGAAAATGTTGAGGGGCCCGTGAATCTATAGCAAGTATAGGGAGACGGGCACGATGACCCAAGGTACGAAACGGGAGAGGAAACAAAGCCCATATGCTTAGAGAAAGGGACCCAGAAAATAATAAACTTTGGTGCCTGTCTCGAAGAAAGTGAGAAAAAGAAGTTGATAGAATTCCTAAGGGAAAACAAAGATGTGTTCTCAGAAGCAGTGTACGAAATGCCCGGTATCCCAGAGGAAATCATCTGCCACATGTTAAACACTAATCCCACTATGAAACTTGTGAAACAAAAAAAAGTTGAGAAACTCTTAGTAGCAGGTTTCGTCAGACAAGTGAACTACCACGATTGGTCGCTAACGTAGTAACGGTACAAAAAAAGAACGAAAAATGGAGAATCCGCATCGACTTCACTGACCTAAACAAAGCATGCCCCAAAGATGAATACATGTTACCAATGATAGATCAGATGGTAGACGCCACTTCTGGGCACAAACTGCTCAGATTCATGGACGCTTACTCATGTTACAATCATGTAAAGATGTTCCAAGCCGATCAAGAAAAGACTTCTTTCATTACTGAGTACGACGTCTATTGCTACAAAGTCATGCCCTTTGGTCTAAAAAATGCTGGTGCAACTTATCAAAGGATGGTGAACAAAGTTTTTCGTGAGCAAATTGAAAAGAATATGGAAGTCTATGTTGATGACATGATGGTCAAAAGTAAGAAGTCGGAACACCACATTCAGGACCTTGAAGATGCCTTCTCTGTTCTAAGGCAAAATTCCATTAAGCTAAACCCAGAGAAATACACTTTTGGGGTGTCCACGAGAAAGTCCCTTGGACATCTAATTACACAACGAGGAATCAAAGTAAACCCATACCAAGTAAAGAAAATTATAGAAATGAGGTCCCCATAGAACCTCAAAGAAATCCAGGGTTTAACAGGAATTGGCCACCCTAAACAGGTTCATCTCCAGGTCAACGGACATATGTAAACCTTTTTTCAAAAGATTACAGAAAAACTCCACGAGCGGTTGGAATGAGGACTGTGAAGAAGCCTTTACCAAACCTATTCCTGACGAGCAACTTCTGTTATACGTAGTCATCTCAACAGGGGTAGTCAGCGCAGTACTCATCGAAGAAGAACAAAGGAAACAAAAACCTGTATACTTTGTAAGGTATAAATGAATGGAGAAACTGGTATTGGCAGTTGTAACTGCAACAAGGAAGCTGAGGCCATACTTCTAAGCCCACAACATCAAAGTATTGATCGAATCTCCCATTAAAAGAATACCAAAATGGTCAATTTAGCTGAACCAATACGACATTAGTTACGAGCCACGAGCGTCAATAAAAGGACATGCATTAACGGACTTCATAGCTGACTTCACAAGAGGGGAAGTTGAATGGGAAGCTCACCAAACATGAGAAAGTGGAGCCTGGACACTCTTTGTAGATGATGCTTCAAACAATAGAGGAGCAAGAGCAAGAGTGGTGGAACAAACTCCCTTTGTGGAAATATCCCTACTACGGGATATGAGGTGACTAAAGTTAAGATTTTCTGTGATTCTATGTTGATCGTAAAATAGGTCATGGGAGAATACATAGTAAAAGATAAACGGATGATAAAAATACTTACAACAGGTGAAAGATCTCCTTAATTCGCTAAAAGATTACAAAATTCAACAAATTCCAAGAATAGAGAATGGGCATGCTGATCCCCTAGCAAACCTAGGATCTTCATTACACATTCCTTACAGAAGGAACGTCCCCATAGAAGTTCTGAAAGAACCAAGCATCTCGCTCCCATTGACTAACATAGCTGATGAATAAATAGAATGGGAGCCCAGTTAGTAGGACAACATAATCTGCCTGCTCGAAAATAGAATGCTCCTTGGATATAGAATACTTTCCAAAAAGACACGATAACGAAGTACCACGTACACAATGATTAATGGGGTATTATATAAGAAAATGTTTGTAGGACCATACCTGAAGTGCCTACGAGAAAAAGAAGCCCGGTATGTCCTAGCGGAAATTCATGAGGGCATATGAGGAAACCACACTAGGGTAGATCACTAGCCCATAAAGTCATGAATGAAGGATACTACTGGCCTCAAGTGCATCAAGATGCTAAACAGTACACGAAAAAATGTGACAAGTGTCAGCGTTTTGTGCCCGTAGCAAAAATGGCCCCTAGGGAACTTAAAACTATGGCTAGTCCTTGGCTGTTCATGCAGTGGGCCTTAGACATTGTTGGGCCGCTCCCCATGGTGCTAGCCCAAAAATGCTTCTTGTTAGTTAGGACGGATTATTTCACTAAGTGGATTGAGGCCGAAGCTTTTTTCGAAATTCGTGAGGAAGAAGTAAAAGTGTTCCTATAGAAGAACATGGTGTTCGGGTATATGATCCCTCATATCTTGGTATCTGACAACGGACTTTAATTCACTGAGAGCTTGGTAAAAATATTTTGTAAAGATCTGAAAATCACGAATCGCTTCTCCACGCCTTACTACCCCCAGGGGAATGGACAAGCGGAAAGATCAAACCGAGTCATACTTGATAATCTGAAGAAACGTCTAGAATCCTCAAAATAAAAATGGGTAGAAGAGCTACTCGCAGTCCTATAGGCATACAAAACGACCCTGAGAGAAATAATGGGAGAAACCCCATTTGCATTATCATACGGGGTAGAAGCGGTTATCCCCGTAGATTTTGGAAGCCCTACCATCAGGTCTGAACTAAACAAACAACAAAATGGAGAGCTCCTGAAAAACGGTCTCGATGATTTAGAGGGGAGAAGAGAGGTGACCCTGATCAGAATTTCCTGTTGCTATTAGAAAAGAAGATCTTATTTTCAAAAAAAAGTAAGGAAGCGAGAATTCCAAACAGGAGAACTGGTCCTCAGAAAAATCTTCTAAATGGAAGGAAAGCTCAAACCAACATGGGAAGGACTGTACATCATCCGTAAAAAAGGAGGAAGCGGATAATACCACTTTGAGACATGAGAAGGAACGAAATTGCAGAAACCATGGAATGCAATTCATTTGAAAACAAAATTTGTGTAAAGGATGTAAAAGATCCATTATAATAAGACATCTTCCCTTTAATTTTTCTCCCCCAAAGGTTTTCCATGTAAAAACAGTAGTGTCGAACTTCTCTCCTCAGCCAGACTACTACTAAAAAAGGAACTAAGAGCTTTAAAAAGTCATTGGGAGAGGTGGTTTATAAGTCATACTTCTAGAAGGAACTAAGAGCATTAAAAAGTCTTTCGGAGGGTCAGTTCATAAGTTTTATTCCCAGAAGGAACTAATGACATTAAAAAGTCCTTAGGAGGGGCAGTTCATAAGTTTTGTTCCCAGAAGAAACTAAGGGCATTAAGAAGTGCTTGGGAGAGTCAGCTCATAAGTCCTACTCCTAGAAGGAACTAAGGGCATCAAGAAGTCATTGGTAGGGGCAGTTCATAAGTCCTACTCCTAGAAGGAACTAAGGGCATTGAAAATCCTTGGGAGAGGCAGTTCATAAGTCTTACTCCTAGAAGGAACTAGGGGCGTTAAAATTTTTTTGGGAGGGGCAGTTCGTAAGTCTTACTCCTAGAAGGAACTAAGAGCATTGAAAAGTCTTTAGGAGTGGCAGTTCATAAGTCCTACTTCCAGAAGGAACTTATGGCATTAAAAATTTCTTCGGAGGGGCAGTTCATAAGTCATACTCTCAACATTAATTAAGCACATTAACTGGATAATGAGGAATCATGGATATAGACAACTCCAAAACTCGCTTGCAGTAAAAAGAAATGAGGTTTCAAAACCCAACAGTTGAAAAGAAGAAACTGACGAAAAATGTGAACACACTCTTACCTAATATTTCCTTGAAATAAGTTTCTGGTTATTTAAAAAGGAATAAGTAAACTTATAACTTTACCACCTTTTATTATTTGTGGTGATTTACTAAAGGAAAAATCGATTGATAAACTTTTAACTAAAAAAGATAATAAACAAAAGCATACTGAGGGAAAAAGTCATTTCATTTAAAATTAACAAATGCTAATTCTTCGCAGGAGCAGCGCCAGTAGTCGCTTTAGTGGTAGAAGCAGGAAGCTCAGCCTCGGGATCAACAGGCTCACCAGGAAAGGGAACCAGTGACATACGTGGTATCCCGCCGTGTAGGCCATATGCTCATACTCGTGGACCATGGCCTGGTACTCAACAGCAAGACTAGCCTCACGTTCACTCGACTTAGCAAACGCTTCCTCGGCCTCGACCAACTTTACCTCAACGATGAACAAGTTCTCCCTACTTATCTCTACATACCTCTCTGCCTCCCCCAAAGACCACTCAAGTTTTGGCTGCTTAGTCGTTGCCACTTCAAGCTCAGAAGTTAAATGAGCAACGACCCGTTAAAAATCAGTCTCTACCTTCTTAAGATTGTCCCATTTAGAGATAATGACACCATAGGCTTTGGTGGTCTCCACCACTTCTCTCCTGCAACCGGCTACCTCCTCCTCAACAGCATGAATGTCTTCTTGCAGCCCGTTGTGATAAGTCACAACGTGCTAAAAAAAGTATTAGCCAAAAAATTAAGATAAATTTTCTACCTAGGAAAAACATGGAAAGGCAGAAAAAGAAAATACCTGCATTAGAGCGTGACTCAGGCTGATGACCTTATCATGAATAGACAGCTGGTGAAGTACAAGAGAGTCAGCCTCAAATACGATTCCCTTTGCGACCACATATGAAGATTGAGAATCCTTCAAAAAGCTGCTGTCAACAGGATCCGGTGGAGCCGCAGGGTGACGCCGCCACCACCAGACACTCGTCTCTTCAGACGTATGTGGAGAATCGGAAGGAGGGGAGACCAGTTTCTTCACAGGCGAGAGGAGGGACGCGACGTTCTTTCCCGCAACAATAGTAACCTCTTCAGCAATAGGGAGATTAGTGGCAGGGAAGGGAAGATCGGGAACGGGAGGAGTAGCCTCCTCCAAAATGGCGACTAAAGAACTGGTGGTCCCTGTTTTCTGACGCTTGCCGGTGCCAGGTACTCCCCATAAATTGCTCTTCAGGCACTTCATCATCTCGAGCTCATTGTACGCTAAGCAGAAAAGTGTGTCCTTATCTTCTACCTCTAACTAAGGAGCTTCCAGTTTAGCCTTGCGCGCTCTTTCTTCCTAATCAAAACCTTCCTCCTCCCGGTCTGATTCTGAAGAGTCAGAAGATCTTGAGCCAATGATTTGATGAAAGGAGGGAACATGGATCACAACAGGAATATCCTGAGAAACTTCTGGTGCAGAAGACGACGGACCAATGGACTCAGCAACGGGGACGGGCGCGACCGCAACCTTGATCTCCCTCATTGGGTCGAGTAGATCCCTCTAGTCCCACTCTAGACAATTGTAGGCGACACAGAGTCGCACGACAACCTATTCCGCGGTGAAAAATCTCTTGTTCAGACTCTTATCTACACAAAAAAGAGGGGTTAGAACTTAGAAAAGACAAACTAAAAAACAAATGAAAATGGAAAAATCAATACTATAGCATGAAAATAAAAGGAAAGGAGAGCTCTGACACTTACTGAACTCCCCCCAGATTCAGGGAACGACCCAATGACCGTCGCCACCTCAGTTTCCACCTAAAAGGAACGTAACTTCCTCCAAGCCTTTATCCCCACTGGGAAGGTTGGTAACTAGTCCTCCCTGCTTCTCACTCGCACGGGGAGCCAGATAATAGGACAGTCCACACCTTTTCACTATGTACATGGAACATATTTTATATACCCCTATATTTAGGTTATGCCTCCTATTAAGGGATTCAATCCCTAAAAGAACCCTATATGTACTAGGGGGTATATTGGGAGGGGGCAAGGTTGAAAGTACCAAAGAATTCCTGGAAAAAGAGGAAATAAGGGAAGCTTTAAACCTAATGCTATATACGTTGGGGATAAAGAAATTCGGTAGGGAGGATTACAGGGAGAAGATTTAGGGATTCCTTCCCCAAAATCACAGACTACATCTGGGGTAAGGCGTCCCTGTAAAGGGAAAGAAAGCGGTCAAATTCATTTTTATTCCTAACTAAGGGAACAGTCACCTTGAATGGTTGTTCTTTCATCACTACCAAAAGAAGGAATGCAGAACAAAAAAAAAAGATGAAAAGAGAAGAAACCACGAAGATGAAGAAGTGAAGAAAAGAGAACTTAGAGAAGATAAAAAAAGAGTAAGAAAAAGAAAAGAAATGGGGGAAACCTAGGTAATATAGGCTATGGACGCCAAAAGCAAGTTCAAAATCATTTAATAGATAGGGAGATGAAAATACACCAATTTTGAAAGGGAGAAAGGCAAAACGACGGACGCATAGGGAAGAAAACAGAATAATTACTGCCAGTCTACCTAAAAACGGGTGGGCCAATGACGACATGACAACTAGATAAAAGGAAACCTAACGGGTCATAAACATGCATGACGTGAGAGCCATAAAATGAAGCAACGCATGGGGAATGCAAAAAATGAAGCCCACACGCACGCGTGTAACGATAAGATAGAACAAAATTAAGAACAATGAAGTTTTCAAGGAACGTGTCAGCAACCCCAGAAATGAGGCAATGATGGTACATTATCTCATTATTTAAAAATATTTATGATTTTTCTTGCAAAAACACTTAATGTTTTGCAGAATAAAAGAGGATTCTGAATTGATGAAAATAGATCAAGAATAGTCATTCTCCAAAAATGGGGCACGTGCTGAGAGCATTCATTGCACATCGACGAACATCGTCGAAGAACAATGAGAGGTAAATGAACAGGTAAAAAATATTCACTACCACGTGGATAAAAGGAACTTACCCTGAACTCATGAGAAGCATCGAAAAAGTAGAAATAGACAACTGACTGAAGTCGCAAGATATTCATATAATGGGTAATCATCGCTTCAAGAACGGGAACTGACATCTCGAGAATGTGAGGTCATTACCTCATGGACGAGGCAGAATATCAGAACGGGAAAAAAGGTTCAAACTGACAATCAAGTGGTCGTGATTGATTGGGTAGGCTGCACCACTCAGACAAGACAGGTTGATAGCCCACCAAGTGATTTTGACTAATTGGCTCGGAACCACACGAAACTGTCATGCAGCAGCAATTGATGGCGACTGAGTGCGACAGATGTAAAATACAGAAGATTATTTTTAATTAAACCCAAGTAATTGAGGAAGTCTATATAAAACCAACATATTCAATAAAACAGTACACTTTGGACTCTGGAGAATTTTGAATTATCGAGATCTCTATCTATCTCATACTTACACAAATTTTATTCTCATTAATATATTTTTCCCTTAATCTTGAGGAGGGCGAGAAAAATCCTTTACAGGTATATTGATAACAAAGGGGAGAAGACAATTACAGTATGCAAAATATCCAAATTCATATGTGTGCTTGCCATTATGATGGGCGTATGCTTCTCATCAATCTCAGTAATTTTTATCATTTTCAGAGTAGAGGGAGAGAAAGATAGAGAGTTATCGGTCAACGACCGGTGATGGGTGGCGGACTAACGATGGTGAGGAGCGCCATTGACAGCAGCAACGAATCGCTTGAGAGAGAGTTTGAGGGGAAAATGAGCTCGAAGCTTCGAGGTTTTCAAGGGAAAAGAAAATCTCAAATCGAGCTAGGTATTTAAAAAACCTTCGACAGTTTCTAAACTTCCTGTATAGAATAAAGAAACTGCGGTAAAGATGAACTTTTACCTTCGATTTTTAAAAACCACCACAAAACATTTCCACCGCTTTTTTCTCCCGCGGGTGGCACATATAATCCCGCCATACCTTGATTTTCTTGTAGTGATTGCTTATTGTAATGTTGTTTGAACTTTGAGGTTTAATGAAATTGCTTATTTTGACAAAAAAATATATGACAATGATAAAGTTGCAATAATAAGAGTAATATTTAATGTTTGTTTTGAGTAATCAAGGATTCAAACTCTGGATCAAATATTTTTGTAGCTTCGCCTTTATCATAAAAAAAGAAATTCACCTAGATAAGGTAGGTTCCATCAAACAAACCAAAATTGGAGTGAGCTTGAACTGTCGCAAAGATATGATACTTTCATAGCAC
The DNA here is from genome assembly GCA_003255025.1 of Datisca glomerata. NCBI lineage: Eukaryota > Viridiplantae > Streptophyta > Magnoliopsida > Cucurbitales > Datiscaceae > Datisca > Datisca glomerata. The sequence continues at coordinate 75,860 of QANY01005988.1, forward strand.
AAAATTATGTGCCTCAAGACCGGCTGAGATTAGATTACAGATATTAGAGAATAAATAAATATTGACGAGTGTGGTAAATTGGCCGAAACAGTTGAAGAAATTGTTGAAAAAGAGTAATCGAAGGCTAGTTTTAGACTGTGTCCGAGAGAGGCTCTGGCTAGTGCGCAGAAAGAAAATAAGAAATTTCAAACCATAAAGATTAAGCAGGTTATAATGTTGATAATGAGGAACATAACTCAAGTTTATAAACCAAGCATGTGTGTTTTTGTTACTTGATTCAACCCATATATTTTTCTTGATTAATTTTTTTTATTAAACTTAGAATTTAGAAAACTTGTTTCTAGGCTCTTTAATGGAAATAGTTTAGAGTAAAAAACTTGTTTTAGTTAACGACAAGATAAGGAAATTAATTTAATATAATCAAACTTGTGATTGTGTTAAAGTTGTTATTTTGAAAATTATGAAAGTTATTATTGCGTATTGATCATTAATTATGTTTAGAGAGGGAGAATGATTTTGTGACCATATATCTCATCATATTTTTAAATATCATTAAAATCTAACTTATGTTAATTTTAGTTATATGTTTTGTTTTATTTTATTTTGTTTACATATCAAATCGTTTGCAAACCCTCCATATTTTATGGGTTTGTTAGTGTGTCTATGAGTTTTCATTCGTTTTTATTGACTCTAAGTATGCTTTTTAATTGTATTTTAGTTTTTGGTCAATTTAGAGTTTTGTGCTTATTTTGTGTCGGTAGCATTTAATTGTGAACAATCTGCTACGGAAATGATCATTGATTGCTAACATACTCATTAATGATCATATTTAGCACAAAGATTTAAGTTTCAATGCCTTTTTGTGTATCAACAATTGAGACAAAGTTGAGAACAATTCCACACAAGTAAAATAAAACTGGATTTCTAATTAACTAAAAAATGATTTCAGAATCACTTTAACTATTTAGAACATAATACACCTCAACTCGAAACACAAAAGATAGTTAATTAACAGCTAATAACAACACTAACAATCTTAATAGAAAGATAACAACTTTAATTAACTATACTCATCTAATTGCCTCCCTTAAACTTATAGAAAGATAACAACTTTAATTAACTATACAAAGAGCAGAAACTGAGGAGAAGAAAGTAATTTAGTAAAGACATCAGCTACCTGATATGCAGTGGAAATGTAATTAATGACCAGGCGTTTACCACTAACCTTCTCACGTACAAAGTGATCATCTATCTCAATGTGTTGATCGAGCATGGAAAACAAGGACAAAGATGAGATATTATTACACAATAGCTGAGGTGCATCAGAAATGAAGACATGAAGATCACAGAGGATTTGTCTAATCCAACATAAAAATCTGCAGCAGTGGAAGTAGATCCCTATATTCAGCTTATGTGGACCGATATCATCAACATAGAGCAGTAAATAAGTAAGAGAGTTATCTACTACCCTAACAAACAGTGATGTGAGACAAAGAAGAAACAAATCCAAATTGAGATAAGTGACTTGTAAATCTGTTAAACCATTCCCTTGAATCTTGCTTAAGTCGATAAAGGGATTTATGAAGTCTATAAACATGATGAGGATACAAATGATCAACAAACCCTTGAGATTGTGTCATATAAACCTCTTCTCAGAGAAAATCATAGAGGAAGGAGTTCTTGATATCAAATTGCCTTAGTGACCATCCAAACCGGGCAGCAAGGATCAAATGAGTTTCACAGTGGTTTTCTTCATTACTAGACTAATAATGTCTCCTCAAATTCTATTCCAGCCTCTTGAAGATACCCCTTAGTCACTGAACGAGTCTTGTATCTAGATATAGTATCAACATAATGGTACTTAAGCTTATAGATCCACTTACGACCAATTACATTCTTCTCTACTGGAAGAGAAACAAAAGACCAGGTTGCCTTTTTCTAAAGGGTAGAAAATTCTTTAGCCATAGAAATTCTTCAATGGGGATATTTAGATACACTGATACAAGAAGCGAGCTCGAATTCTGATGAACTGCCATAGCAATAAATGCCTTATTTTTAGAAATACTAGACTTGGATCTGGTCTGCACTAAGGTGGACATTAGACACTATATCACTTTCCACTGGTGTTGGTAAAGTAGTTTGAACATGAGATGAAGGAACATAATTAAGAAAATAAGAAGCAGAAGAAGGTTACAAGAAGGAACAGAACTTGAGTAAGGATCAGAAGAAGACAGAAACAGTAAAACATTTATTAAAGAGGACATAAAGTAGGAGAAAGTGAGGCAAATGGGAAGGTAGATTCATCAAATAAAACATGTCTTGAAAGAATCATTTTATCAATTGATGGATTGTAACATATATATGTACCCCTTATACCTAGAGTATAATCAAGAAATATGCACTCCGTGGTTTTTGGTTGTAGTTTGTGTGAATTATAAGGTTTAGTGAAGGAAAACAAACACAACAAAAGATCTTTAAGTGTAAAAAAGTTTGGTAAATGACCAAACAACTTCTCAAAAGGGAACATATTGCCTAAAGAGGAGGTGGGTAAGAAGCAGATCAGTGGCAAAAGCGTGCTACCAGAATGGTAAAGCGACATATGCTTTTGACATGAGAGTAAGAGCGGTTTCCACAAAATATCTGTGCTTCCTCTCTACAACTTTATTTTTGTTTAGGAGTCGCTGCTCCTTCTTCAAGAGGCACGCGGTCAGAGTCCTTGTCTTCTCCAAGTACTTGGAAGCTTACGGTTGTTCTGTTCGCTCATTAAAGCGGTACGTGAGTTAGATTCACAACGTCATTAAACATTTCAGTCCATATCCGATGTGAGCGTCAGTCCATATCCGATGTGAGCGTCAGTCCATATCCGATGTGAGCGTTAGAGCATTGAAAGGACCATTCCCTAGTAGGAGAGGACCGAGAAGGACGCACATCTGGTGAACCAAAGCATATCTGGTGGAAAATGCCTCTGGAGTAGGGGTATGCACGATTAAGTTCGGTCCGTTTGTAGCTAAAAGTTATAATCAAACCGATTTGATCGGTTCTCTAATACCCCAAACTGATTGTAATAACCAAACAGAACCAAACCATAATTATCGGCTACGTTCAGTCGGTTTTAATCAATTTGACATTGGAAACCTCTGGAACCATTTTTAATGCGATGCCAGATAGCCTCCATCTAAGTCCTCGAAAACAAAGTAGGAGAAATTAAGCACTAAATTTCTCAAACAATTTAATTCAATCTCAAAAGTTTAATACATTTTTCAAATAGTTTAGACAATCAAATAAAGTTGGTACATTCTCCAACAAGTAAACTACTCGGTTAAAAAACTTCCAAACTTTAAATCGGCAGGCTTACTTCCAGTTGCAGCCACCTAACAGAGGGAAAAAATTAAAATCAAACACTAAATCAGTATCAATCACCCTTAACAGTAAGACAAAAACACTCTAAATTTATTCAAAGCCTAATTCAGTTAAAAGAAAAATATAAGAAATCCATACATTACCTTTGAAGAAATGAGGTGTTGTGATAGAGGTGGAATTGTTGTCTTGCAGAGCCCAAAACATGAGGTGTTGTGACACAAATGGATTCTTGTTGGCTTGTTTTTCTGCGTTACACAAAGGAAAAATGAATGTTAGTAAACATAAATGCATCAAGAAAGGAAAGGAGAATAGAAAATGAAAAAAAGAAAAGGGGAAAGGAGCTCCGGCCAAAGACTTATTGAAAACTTCCCATCTCTTGGGAATTATCTAGTGGTCATCATGACTCCAATTTCTGTCGATCAGGAGAACATCTCGTTCCCATCCTTTGTCCCCTTTGGGAAGATTAGTTGGGTCTCTTTTGCTCGGTCTAGGAGTCAAATAATAACTCTCTTTTCAGAATTTAACTATGTACAAGTATTGAAGTTCGGTTAAGTCTAAACCTAGGTTATACCGCTTGTTCATAGCCTCAAAACAGAAGCCTATCCTATAAGAGCTTGGGGTAATTTGAGAGGGGGCTAAACAGTAAGTAGAAAAGAAATCTTGGAAGAAAAAGGAAACCGGAAACTATCTCTAAAGGAAACTGAGGCCATGGTTTTACAATTAACCTAAGTCCTTAAGAACGGATTACGCCACAATGAGTAGCCATTCTCCAAAGAAAACTGGAAGCCATTCTCAAAAGGAAACTTGAGCTAAGAAGATTTAAAGTCTTTTAGAATGGACAATACTATGATGAGTAGTCATTCACCCAAGGAAGTTGAGGGAAAACGTGCAAGTCCCTATGAATGGAAGAAAAATACATTGGGATTTTTTTTTGCAAGGGAAGTATAACGGAAAAAGAGCTTCGCAGAAAAAGAAAAGAGGAAAATTGCTAAGTCTTGAGGAAATAAAAGATTCTTATTAAAATGAAAGTACATTCAAACAGAAAGGTATAAAAAAGAAGAAGTACAGAAAGGAAAATTATAAAAGATACAAAAGTTACAATAATTAAGAAACGACTATGATTGCATCAGAGGCAACATCTTCAGCAGAAGGGTTGTGCAGCAGCATCCACAACGGGTAGGTTGATAACGACCTTTCGAAAGGCTGCTTGGAAAATCACGTTGCGTGTTCCCAGGAAGTGCGTGGAAAGGACTACAAGAAGATGTAAAGCCAAAAAAGAAAAAAGGCAATCATCATACATCGACGAATGGATTTCTTCGGGTATAATGGGGGCCAATGAACAGTCAAATCCTACCTTATACGTGGCAAAATTCGGACTTAAAAATTAATCAAGGAGTATGATGGAATGAGCTGTTAGATTGGTCTAACGGTTACAAAAGGGATCTTAGGAAGGAATATTTCGTAAAAAATGTCTATTCGTTCCTCAAAGCTTGCTACAAAATAGGAGGATTTATTTTCACTTAGTTGTCATTTTCATGTTTAAATACAAGGATTTACAATCTCTGAAAATTAACCAAATACAAGAAACTTCTATTCTTGAGTTATTTATTCTCTCATTCTCTCTTTCCATTTACATGTAAATCATTTTAAGTTATAAGAGCACAATAATTCTTCACTTGAAATATAAATAATATTATATTTCAAGGCACGTGACAACCTATTATATAAAAATATTTAGTATATAGTGTTTTATAATTACTGAAAATTTGTCACACTAGCATGAAAAACTAATCCTACGTGATGAATATGCTAGTTTATCCTATTGTTTACTCCCAAAACTAATCCTCCATGTTCATATTATATAGTCCCAAAACTCTTCTTCTCAATTTTCACCAAGAGAGAAAAAAATGCATTTTAAATTTTTAATCAAAATGTAAATCCAACAGATCTTTCGGAATCAGTTGATGTATAACCAAAGCGTGGAAACTTGGATTAGATTAGTTAATATAAGCTTCGACGGATGAATAATCAAAGCGTGTAAAAAAACCTTGGATTAGATTTTATCCAGCTCGATTGGTGAAGTATTTATTTAAAACAAGGCATTATGACATAAATTATCCAATGTGGTACAGCTTGTGAGGTGTGTCTGCCAATCTTCATTCAATAAATAGGTCGTTGACATTGATAGTAAAACAAGTGATACTTGAGCTTGACCCTCAACGAAAAAGATTAATTAATGCATAAAAAATATTGCAATTAAAAAATAAAATTAAACAAGCAAAAAAGATGTGTCCACGAATATATAAATGTAAGAACTGTGATTTTCCTTAACTTAAATAAACATTAGTGAAGGAAAAAAATATGGAGAATATTAAGATGATGATGGTGTTATGTGTTTTAACGATGTTTGTTAATGGAAATCAATTATCTCAATCTCGTAGAGAGTTGGTCTCTGCTTCATTGTATAAGGAGCGGATTGGGGAGAAATCCATATCCAATTGTCATTTGGATGGCCTTGAGTTATATTCTGGTTTAGAGTCTCTTAAACTCTACACTTTTTTCCTTCATCGTTGCTATAGACTTTGCTTTCTCATGCGTATATCTGAGGATCCATGACTTCCCTGCCGTTGTCCCCTAGCTGCGGCTATCTACGTATTTGGCACCTACATCTTCCCTTAGTACATTCACTAATTTTCAGTTCATTTTCTGTTATTCTGTGCTATTAAATGGCCTAGATTTAGTTATGTTTGTGATTAGATGTTGTTGGACATATTCTCAACTCATCTGACATTTTCCGTAACTTTTTTAAATGATATGGATATTTATCTCTGTAATAGATCTTGATTCAACTATTTTTCTAACTGAAAACATAAACCGACTCAAGTTGTTATGGATTTAGATGAATTTAGATTCGAATATTAAAAATTTAATTTTTACGTTTTTCAAAATTGGGAAGAGATGATGGTACTTTTGGTACTACATAATGTTTAAGCAGCGTGCGTTTAAAATTTAATGGATTTAAAATTTTGTTACTGAGAGATCTAAAGCAATTTTGAAACATTATGAGAGGTCTAACGTAATTTTGAAACTAGAGGTGCCCTTATGCTATTTAAGCAGACTGTAAAGAGTGTTTGATGAAATTTTCTCATACTCATGTGTTGTAGTGTTTTAGGCTCTGATGGGCGGAACTAGTGTCGACCACAAATGTGCTGAAATCGTTTATTTGCTTTTCAACGGCCGAAAACCGATTCTACATAATTTATGTTGATTATTTAAAATATTATATATATTCACAGTCTATATTTCTATTAACAGATTGAGTAACCTTCTAAAAAATTCATAAATTATTTAACAAAATAATAAGAATCTATATCAGAATTAACAAATTAGCATCCATAAATTGGCAGAGATCAATTCAACAAATTAAAGACTGGTCCGGGAAAGCCACTGCAATGAAAATTGTAAAGCATAAAAATGATAACAGATGAACAAAAATGATAAATCAATTTATTTTTTGAAAATCTTAGTAGTTACAATTACAAATACAAATAATAATAATAATAATACAGTAAATTCACCCTCAAGCATGTACAGATAATCACAAGGCGTTTCAATTCATCCCTCAACTACGTACATCCAGAGTATTAGAACAAGATGATGATGGGGGTTAAAACTCTAACTAAAAATCCAACTAATAAAACACAATGGTGAAAGGTCACAAATTAACCAACATTCTACCGTTAAACTACCAGTTTAGGTTCTTGCACTGGTTGATCGTGAAAGGATGTGTCGAATTTTATGCTTCTCGCAACGTCGAAAAAATGTGCGACGGCCTCCTCAGGTGTCCCGACGAGAACGCCATGTCCTAAGTTGAGAATATGTCCCCTTGGTCCAGCACTTCTCACAACCCTAAAGTTAATTCCAATGGTTTAAGCATCCAATAAAGTTAACCATCAAAATACAAACAGAAGAACCAAAACTACAAGATTCAGAAGCAAAGACAGAACTGTTATTTCTGATAAGTAAGAGTAGGCCAAAGGGCGGAATTAAGTAAGGGGTACTTTCGTATAAGTTATTTAGGATGACAATCCTCTCGTAATTGAATTACCACGTTTGTTTGGATTAATCCTTAAATTAGGCAGTAATCCTAGTTTGCAGGCAAGCTTAATTTACCTCTTGACGAGACAATTGAATTGCCTCTGAAAAGGGAAGCAGTCTAGAATTATCAAGGCAAATCAATCTTGAGGAAGCAACTGAATTACCTATAAAGTTACTTTACACAGATTTACCACAATATTATAGATATATCAAACATTGCAATCTTAAATTGTCATCAAGTATTTATAAATTATCATGCACAGCTAAACATATTGATTATTTTAACCATTAATTCAATTACGCTAGTCATTCTAAATTTTACATACCAAACGACCCTAAATGTATTGGGAATAGGTTCTATTGAACAAGCTTCTTAACAAAATATCGGAGTGATTGGTCAGAGACGGAGTATTACATTACGCATTCTTGTAAAAGAAACATTCCAAACTACAAAAGGATTTTTTTTTAATACGAGAAAAACTACTGAATAAGAATATGATCCATATAACATTTAATATGGCTCTCTTCAAAGCGAATAATTATAATACCGATATCAGAACGTCTGGTCTGGCAGTTATTTATTAAGTAGCTAACACCATTACACTATGCAACCAAGGGGGAACTGGTTTGTCTGTGGTCTATTAATAATAAGAATATTCTATGGACAGCTGTATGAGAAGAAATTTATGAACCTTTCGATTTCCTCAGTGAGAGCAGGAAGAGGAGAGAACAAATAAGCTGGATCCACGTTGCCTTGTACACTGGTTCCAGTTCCTAATCGCTTTCTTCCATCTGCCATGTCTACTGTCCAGTCAAGTCCAATGACATCAACCCCAGTCCCTTTCATCCGCTCCAGAAGGCCGCCATTTCCATTTATGTAGAGTACAAGTGGCGCTTCAGGGCATTTACTCCTTACTGCACTTACAATCTGCAATACAGAAATCTGCCATTAGGTGGCTAAAGTAAGAATGGAAGATACAGATATTGGATACCATGCTTTGCTAGTTACTACCACAGGCTGCAACTTCATCAAGTTCTATGCTAGGAAAATCTTACTACATGAAATATTAGTGATTGACTTCCTTCTCCCGTTCTCCTACCATATCGAAGAGGTTTTTTTTTGGATAGGAAACCACCATATCAAATTGTTAATTAATTAAACCACCAAATTTTATGAACCCTTAGGTGGTGTTTGGTTCAATGTAATGGAAATACAATGGGGAGTTGCTTATTAATACTCATTCTGATATTTAGTTACTAACATGTACTGCTTGAAAATGAAATAATTTTTGCACGGGTATACGAATCCTCATTCTTTAATCTCCTTCATGTGATTCTTATTCCATTTCCAACGCACATTTCCCAGTCTTTCATTCTCTCTATAGATCATTTCCTCTGCCTCCTATACTTCATTTTTTCCATTTTCATTAGCATTTTTATTACACTACATTGAACGAAACACCACCTTAGAGTAATCAGATTTAAATTATTTTTTTCCATAAAATTTCTTCATTCTTTATTTAACGTATATCATCACAGAAAAGAAAGTGAGGATGCAGAAACAAGTCCTATTGGACTATCTCCCCCAAGGAAAAGTGGACACTGAAAAGAAAGAAAGTTGGTTCTGAAAAAAAAAAGAAAAAGAAAAAGAAAAAAAGTTGGCCACTGTGCTGTGCAATTGGGAAAAGGAAAGTTAGACTTACCTTTTCAATATAAGGCTTCGACCAACTTTCCCACATTTTGGGTGTTAACTGTCCACCCCATGAGTCAAAAATTTGTATACAATGGGCGCCAGACTCTACTTGGTAAATAATATAATCTGATATTGCCTGTGTTAAATGAGAAAGGAGAGTCCTCAATACATGTGGTGCTGTATGGCACATGCTCTTTATATTTGTATAAGTACGAGTGGTTCCCCCTTCTATGATATATGTAGCAATTGTCCATGGTGCTCCTACAAAACCCAAGACAGCAGCACTCTCACCAACCTAGAGGACAAAGATTAACCTAGAGAAGTAAGGAACTTTACAATTTGTACAATTTGTTTGTTTCATACATACGATGCCAAAGGAACACTAATAAGAAAAAAGCTTTTACCTCCTTTCGCAGTGTACTAAGTGATTCACCCACAAAGTTAAGTTTTTCCAGGTCAATTGGATGCAAAGCCTTCAATCCCTCTTCAGAGCGAATTGGAGAGTGAATAACTGGACCCCTCACTTCTTCTATGTCAAATGAAACACCAAAGGCAGGTAGAGGGGTAAGTATGTCAGAGAAAATGATTACTCCATCAGGATGGAAGGCTTCCCAAGGCTGCAATGAAATTTTGACAATGAGATCAGTTGTCTCTGATCGTTCCCTGAAAGAAGGGTATTTCTCTGCAAGCTTTCTGTAAACATCCATGTACCTTCCTGCCTGGCGCATCATCCATGCTGGAGGCCGACTTACAAGGTCTCCTCTTGCAGCCTTCACCAGTAGCGGATCTGGATGAAACATAATAGAATTGATATGTACCATACCCTCACACAAACATATGCCAGTTCTCAAGAGCACAGATCAAAGTTTCTCCTAAATTTTATCAAGAAATCTTCAAAATCAGATACAAATATACACGTGTTAAGAACAAAAGATAATCATAATTTTAAACCAGTGGGAGTATAGAAAGATCTGATGTAACCGACCATAGTCAGTCATACTCATAGTTGCTACGTCATATTATCTGAAACACAACATTTAATATTATGTGAAACGTATAAAAGAGTCTGGAAGGCACCTGAAGCAAACTAAGATGATTAAGAGCATAATCATTGTTTTATCTGCAATTATATAGCAAACACTGGTTTCACCATGTGTCTGACACAAAATGAGAGAAGGCACCATTGCAGCTTGCATCTGGAAGTTCAATAAGCCACTAGGATGCAACTTTTTTCGTCTTTTTCCATTTAAAATGCAGGACTGTAAAGTTGCTATGAACTTTCACATTTTAAAAACATTTAAGTTCCCAATATTTATGCATCATTGCAAATGACCAAACTCTGAAAAAAATTGTTTCATATGGCGTTGTCAATTACTATTTACAATTATAAATTTTAGAAAATGAACAATGTCTTCCTTGGTACACAAACCTATAAGACAAACTAAATTATGCTAAACAAAGACACAAGATCATTAAAATATTTGTCGAAGATCTTGTATCATTTTCTTGATTGGTAAAGCATCTTGTATCACCATTGTAAACTCTTAAGTATCACCAAAAGATTTCTCAAACTCATCAACATCATGCTAATACTGACAGCCATGGTTGATAAGGAAGATTATAAATGGGTACCCGATGAGTATTTGGGTATCCCCCTACCCTACTGACATATAACGGCTAAAATTTTTACCCAGCCGATTAAACCCGATAAACCCATGTCAGATACCCACGGATATTTTTGACATCCGTAGTTGATATCGATATATACTACCTTTTTGTCATATTATTCTGCTTCCATTTGAAACATTATATTTCACTAACATTCCACAATCATTCAGAAAGAACTTTACATTGTCTGTCCTCTTTAGTTTTACCGGTTTTTTGGTTTAGTAGATGCGCAGACAAAATGAACGGATGATTTTCAGGCAAGAGGTGCACCTTAATCTCTATCACTACCTCCACTCGTCCTCACCTATCATATTATTCCTTATAAAGCGATCTAAATTCTAAATTAATTTCTGACTACATAACGATCTCATCATCATTGCATAATAACTAGCAGGCATAAATGTACAATTATGATCCGCAAATAGGTTGCGGGGAATCACTCGTTGATGACCAAGCATTCTGCAAGCACAGTGCGCCTCCCCTTCCCAATCCATTTAAAGAGGAAAGATAACCACCCAAAATACACAGAGTATAACCCGTTTCAAATGTAACGAAAATGATCACAACAAAATTTAGAAAGAAAATAATAAGCATACCAGAGGATGAAGAGGAACAAGCTACAGAGAAACATTTGTTTGCGCACTTCTTTTTAGAAGAAACCAGGAATCCACTTAAGCTGATGGAATTTAGACCCGAGTGCATAAAGAAGCTCAAAGACTTCCATCCCAAAGAACTGCACACGCTGAAAGATAGCAAATTGAAGAGACTTAGATATAATTGAGAGAGAGAGAGAGAGAGAGAGAGAGAGAGAGAGAGAGAGAGATTGCCTGGCTGGAGAAGAGAAGCTGCTCATTCGAGATGAGAAAGAGAAACAGCGAGAGAAGAAGACAACTGCGGAGATGAGAAAGAGAAATCAGCTCCCTCTTTCAGGTTCAGCCCTTGTATTTGTCTCTCCGTTATCTCATCAGCTCCCTCTTCTAGCCCTCTCTTCTCTTTGATTCTCCGTTACCTTATCTGCGTTCTCTCTTGTTTTCCGGATTTTCTTTGGCTAAACTACCTTTTTTTGTATAAATCAATTCTTATATTATATTTTATTTATCTTTATTTTTTACACCTAATTCACTTTCCACTCAAAATCTGAAGTTATATATTTACACTGCCTTGTCTTCTTCATTTTCTTCCTTTTTTTTGGACCATGTATAAATTTTATTTTTTTAAAATTTCTAGAAAATTTGAATTTTCATGAGTTTTTCTTGTACATAAATTTTTTGAAAATATTTATTTATTTTATTTTTTCTAGAACATTATTTAAAGTTCATTTATTTTCTTTTTTCTGAAAATTTTGAATTTTGGATGAAGAAGAAGAAGAAATTTGATGGGTTATTGCCTAAATTTGAGAGAGATAAACCCGTAAAGAGAAAGAGAAAATGAGTTTTGTTAATTTTGTACTACACGATGGGTACACATACATCGTGTAGCCATCTTGTAGACCACATGATGGGTACACGACGTCAGTGTACCCCTATCGTGTAGACTGCATGATGGCTACTCGACGTCAGTGTAGCCATTGTGTAGTGTGCACAATGGGTACACGAGTATCTTCTATCAAGAATACTTTTAAAATTGAAGAATAAAATATAGTCTCAAGTATTTGAAAAATTCATTACAAAATTTTAATGTTTCCGATCCGTTAAACTTCTGGAGGGCTTAACGTTTGACTCGAGTTGAACCATTGACCCCGTAAGATATCAAATCGAAGATTATTCAAATATCTACACGTGCGACAGGGCTTACCCATCACAGCCCTCCCGTCCCAAAAAACACTGTTTTAAGTACTTTTGAAGGCCTGAAAGTTATTTTGATCGTAAATTTGGGTATACGGGCTACACGATGCCAGCATCCGATTATCTCCCAGCACAACTGAAAAATCTGAAGAAAAATCAAAGTAAATCATACATAGATTGAAACAATTTTCCCTTATCCTCAGGCTCAAAACTACTAGCTTCATCTATCATAAAATTACATATTAAGAATATGAGAAATTACCGATAAAAAACCACGTGAATGGCACTCCAAAAATGAGCAAGAAAGGGTTAAAAAAAGTGAAACATCAAAGAAGAACTAGAAAAAGGAATTTTTGCCCAAAAATGGGCAAAAACCTATTTCAGATCTGTTTTGTGGATAGATCTGGTTTAGATCTGTAAAAATAGGTAAAAACTCATTTCAGATCTGCTTTGTGGCTAGCTTTGGTGCAGATTTGTAAAAATAAGCAAACACTCATTTTCAGATCTGGGTTAGATCTGGTTTGTCTTCTTCGGCTATCTTCTTCGATTGCAGAGATTCGGTCATCTTCTTTGTCTTATTTGGCAAGAACGCAGATGTCATCTTCTTCGGTTCATGCACGTCTTTTTTGGGTAAAAACACATTTTACAGAGAGAGAGAGAGAGAGAGAGAGCTTAAGCAGGTTTGAAGACGAAAAAGTGGAAAAAATGAAAAATGAAGAAGAAGAAATGAGGTGAAGGCTAAACATATAACTTCACAAATATATTTTAAGTGGAATGTGAACCAGGGGTCAGGATAAATAAAAATTAGTGTAAATGTTGATTTTTGTAAAATGGTTAGTCTAGGAGTCTAGCTTAGCAAAAAACCCGTGTTTCCTTTTTTTTTTTCATTTTAGTTAGCGGTATTATTAATTATATGCTCATACATAAGTTAAATACCACGGGTTTATAAAAAAGAAAAAAATCTGAAAATATTTACAATATTTTTATTTGCATCAAATATTAGAAAAACAGTGTAGACCCTACGCTAACCATTTTATAGAATTTGATACCTATAATAATTTTTGCTTACCCTGACTCCTGATACACCTTCAATTCAAAATCAACTTGTGAAGTTACCAAAAAACCCATTCACGAATTCCAAACAACAGCTTGAAAAAAAAAGTGATGTTTACACGCAGCCTTACCCCTTCGTGTACCTCACTTGCATTTCTTTCATTTCTCTCTTACTGTTATTCTCTCTCTCTCTCTCTATCTCTATCTCTTTCGAGGTCTCAACATCTCTCTCTTTTTCTGCAAATTAAACCCTTGAGACTTCATCTCCCACAACAAGAAATCACAACGAGGTAAGATTTTGTTTTCTAGATTCTGAGGTATTTTATCTGGGTTTCTGAGGTTTTTTTGGGATTCTAAGGTGTTTTTCTGGGCTTCTTAGGGTTTTTTCTAGATCTCTGCGTTTCTATTTTTTGTGGATGTCCGAATCACAACAATGTTATTTTTTTCTAATATATTGTTTTCTGGGTTTGTGAGTTTTTTTGGGTTTGTGAGTATTTTTTTGGTTTATAAGGTTTGGTCTTGGTGGGTGTCTGTTTTCTAGGTACACGCTCGTTGTGTAACCATCTTGTAGTGTACACGAGGGTCGTGTACCCCTCGTGTAGTCTACACGATGACCACACGAGTATCGTGTACATTTTCTGATCTTATGGTTGCCTTGAATTTTCTACAGGTTATGGCCTTATCAAAGATGCAACTAAGATATGCCCATGACGTTAATAGAATTCCAAAAGCAAAGGTTAATGCAATGTGCAATACCCACTGCATAGAGGTTATCAAGACCAAGTTGACCGCTCTTCAACTTTCCATATTTAGGGAGACATGCTTTGGCCATCTTCTTGATCTCGCAGCCCTGAAGTTTTCAGCAACTGTCTGCCACCAGGTGCTGGTCAGGGAGGCCGAATGTGTCAACGACACTCCATCTGAGGAGGAAATCTGGTTTCTTGTCAATGAGGAACCACTGTGCTTCTCTAAGAAGGAGTTTTCATTGATGATCGGACTAAAGTTTGATGAAGCTCGGGATGAGAAGAAGACCTGTGGCCCCAACAGACTCTCCAATATGTACTTTCTTAAAGCTCAATCAACGACCATGGCTGAGTTTGAAGAGAAGTTTAAAAACTCAAAATATAAGTCAGATTCCGATGAGGTCAATTTCACAATGGATATACAGAAATAAATATCGGTCCAACCAAAATTAAAGAGCAAACTAATGAACAAAGAGGAAATAGAGCACGAGACATAGCTTGACTCGTTCAAGTTAACTCTCTCACGCATAAAAACTTGCTTGATTGAAACATGTCGAGTGGTCTTTTGTCAAAAATATTTGAAGCAGGATTTGGCATATTTAAACCCCAAGACTTGTAGATTTGGGCTAGAACCAAGCAACCCACGAAAAAACACGGAATTCTTCATAGAGTCGTGAGAACTGTAATCAATTGATCTGGATATGAGGTAGAATCTCACTTTAGATTTAGATCTAGATGGATAGAAGCTATGAAGAGGAAGAAAGCAAACGAAAAAAAGAGAGGAAAAGGAAAAATGGAAACATATGTAGAGTAGTCTTCTAAATGAAACAATCTAAAATAAGACTTGGCATATTTAAGCCCCAAAACTCTTAAAACTAAGCAACCCCACGAAAAACACAAAATTCTTCATAGAGTTGAGAACAACAACCAATTGATTTAGATATGAGGGAGAAAATCAACTTAGATTTAGATCTAGATGGACACCGATTATAAAGAGGAGGAAAGCAACTAAAAAAGAAACAAAAACAGAGAGGAAAATGAAAATGTAAATAAAAAAGGGAAAACTCGTACGGGGGAGAGAGATTTAAAGGTTCATGGTAGAATTTTGTATTTTAAGTTTTGTTCTAATTGTGAGACCCTCTTTTAATCAAGCCCTAGCCTAAATTGTCATAACCGCGTTTGATTCTAGTAAAGAAGTAATAAATTAATCGTAGTAAGTAGACAAATTTTAAGTAAAATCATAAAACATCATGTAAAGGAAAAAAATTCATGGTCTTTGATAATCGGTCGTGAATTTCCTATATCATAATATGAAAATATAGAGAATAATTAAGAGAGAGAATGAAAGAATAAAAACACCATGTTGTACATGGAAAACCTTTAAAGGGAAGAAAATTCACGGGAAGAACTATAATACTCTCTTATATTTTGTAGAGGTATGTGTCTCTTAGCTCTGTGTTGTTCTTTTTTTATATGTTATTACATATACCTCTATTTATAGGCCTTCAATCAGTTACACAGATCTGATACAGTTTATCTAATTCTATCTCAAAATAGGATCAACAGAATATTCTTTAAGATCTAGCTTATCAACAATAACAACCAAGTAAATCTTGACCGTCTGATCAATCCAATGGTCTTGATTAGCTTCTCTTTGGATTGCCACGTCGGCAATCTATTTACTTTCATTTGATTGATCTGTTCTTCATAACCGCCTAGTTGCTTCTACGGTTCTCGTTCTATCTTATCTTCGATGGAGTCTTCGATCTAGATCTTGTCACATGTCATGTGAAATTTTACCTGTACATTGCCCCCATTACACTCAACGGAATTTTATTCGTTGATGTGTAATGATCATCTTTTCTTATTCTGACGTTATGTATGCCCGTTTATGTTCTTACGTACTTCTTGAAAAATGCAACGTTTTTTCATATAACATTTTGATTGTATGTTGTCAGTGATGGTTTCTCCTTTTTTTCTGCCATTACATTTTTTTATTCCCATTCACAAATACTTTGCATTTGTCAAGTAATTTTTTTATCAGTTTGATGTCGATGATGATTACTTATTCTTCATTTACTGTTACGCCTTTTTGTTCCTTTCACGACGAACTCATTGGTAGAGTTTTCCCGTTTCTTTATTCTTCATTTCCTTCTCTCGTACGTTAAGATCTGTGACAAAAATGTTGTACAAAAATAACATAATAATTTATTGAAATGAGTAAGGAGAGAGTGTACCATTTCATAATTGCATCACATGAGTTTGAGTTTAATGTTCCGCATTTGTTGGTAGAGTTTCTACTGTTTCCTTGTTTTCTTTTTCCTTCTCTCGTTTCGTATTTTCCCTTTGTATTTCTGCTTCGATCAACATGAATTACTTTATTTGTGCAATTTTTCTTCTATTGAACTCCATTTTGTTGTACTCATTCAAAGACTTAGCAAAATTTAGGGATCAAAATCCGGTAATGTGCTGACTTCAAGCTTTCAACAAAATCCATTCTTAAATATTTAAGAAACCTTTGGCTCTTAGTTCTCTTGAGAATAAATATGTTCTTTTGTGAAATCTGTTACCGAGGATAAGACTTTAATTTTCTTATGATATACATGCTTCCTCAAGGACTTAGGTTCAAATAAAGAACAATGCCCCCCGTTTTCATTTTGAGAGAAATAATTACAAACAGTCATTTTATTTTGAGATGAGGACTTAGGTTCATATAAAGAATCATGATCTCATTTTTATTTTCTTCTAAGAACGACGTCCATAGACATTTTCAAAGACTTAGGCTCGTTCCATTGAACCATTGTCATGTTTTGATTTCTTTCTGAGAACGATATTCACAGACAGGCCCAGGGACTTAGGCTTATTCTGTGGAACCATGACCCCGTTTTGATTTACTACTAGTTCACCGATAGAGCTTTTCATGTTTCCTTTCCTTTCCTCTGCTTTGCACCTTTTTACTTCGTATTTCTCCCTTTCTCTTTTTCAGTTTCTTTTTTCTGCTTTAACTTTTTTCTTTCATTTTCTCGCTTCTTTTTCCTTTGAAAAATACAATTTACCCCAACTTATGATGCATCATAAGTCTACACAGCACAATTGAATTGGTGCATCTTGATAGGTTAAAATACTACAACCAATATGTTTTTGTCACGTAAACTTATTATGCTTCACAAGTTGGGGCAAATAACATTGCTCTTTTCCTTTACTCGTGACCTTCCCATTCTAAAACGTTGAAGCCACGGTCTTCCTTTGCTTGGCCTTCCTTTACTTGGCATTCCTTTACTTAAATTTCCTTTTCTTGACCTTTCTTTACTCAGATAAGCCTCTCTTTTCACTTTTCTTTACTCGACTTTTTTGCTCAGCCTTGAAGTTCTTTCCTCAACTTGTTTTCTTTTCTGCTCTTCAGTTCTTTCCTCAACTTCTTTTCTTTTTTTGCTACTAAGTTCTTTCCTTAACTTTTTTTCTACTCTGAAGTTCTTTCCTCAACTTTTTTTGTCTTTCTCTACTCAAATTTTCTTTACTGAACTTTTTCTTTTTTGTCTTTCTTTACTCAGCTCAGCCTTTCTTTTCTTTACTCGGTTTTTCTTTACTCAACCTTTCTTTATCTCAGCTATGAAGTTTTTTTCCTCAACTTCTTTTCTTTTCTACTCTGAAGTTCTTTCCTCAACTTCTTTTCTATTATGAAATTCTTTCCTCAACTTCTTTTCTTTTCTCTTCTAAAGTTTTTTCTCAACTTCTTTTCTTTTTTGTTCTAAAGTTCTTTCCTCAATTTTTTTTGAAGTTCTTTCCTCAACTCCTTTTTTAGTTGTCCATTCGTTTTCTTTTATTCTTGCCCTATGACCATGACAGCTTGTGTTTCAATTCCTTTTAAGAGTCTGACTTATGTGTTTCCATTTCTAATGACTCGCGCCTTAGTTACTTCTGAAACTAGGACTTATGAATTGTCTCTCCCAAGGACCTACGCCATTAGTTCCTTCTGAAAGTAGGACTTATGAATTATCCCTTCCAAGGACTTACACCCTTAGTTTCTTCTGAGAGTAGGACTTATGAATTGCCCAACCCAAGGACTTACACCCTTAGTTTCTTCTGAGAGTAGGACTTATGAATTGCCTCTCCCAAGGACTTACACCCTTAGTTCTTTTTTAGAGTAGGACTTATGAATTGCCCCTCCTAAGGACTTACGTCCTTAGTTTCTTCTGAGAGTAGGACTTATGAATTGTCTCTCCTAAGGATTTACGCCCCTAGTTCCTTCTGAGAGTAGGACTTATGAATTGCCCCTTCCAATGACTTACGCCTTTATTTTCGTTGTCGAAGAAGAGAGTGAGTTGACAACCTGCACGTTATCATGCCATAAGTTTAATTAAGAGCTCTAAATCAAATTCTATAAGATTCTTCTAAAATTTGATTTTCACATGCTTCCGATAGTATAATCCTCCATGTAATTAGCTTCAATTGATGCTGTATAATTTCCAAATTTGTTTATTCTACATAATCTATCTTCTTGAACAACCTTCATGAAAATTATTATAACTCTTGTTCAGGAGCTCCGAATCAAGTTCTACAAAATTATTCAAGAAGTATACATCCATATCATTTTCAAAAATATATAGTTTGTCATATAATATTGTCTAAACGAAGCAGCCTAAAGATTCAATTTGAAAGACGTGAATAACCTTACTTTTTTGAGTGATATGTACCAAAATTACCGTAACTTTTGATCAAACTCTTCAAATTGAATTATGTTAAATTCTCCAATAAGTAGACTTTTGTATCTTTCCAATGATGTAATATTCACCATGTAGTTGGCTTCTAGTATATATAGTTTATTTTTCAAAATTGATAGTTCCACATAATCTGCTTTCCTGAGTAGCCCCCGTGAGGATCGTCATAATTTTTCTCAAGAAATCTAAATCAAGTTCTGCAATTTTTTTCAAGCAATAGACATATATATCTTTTTAAAAATATATAATATGCTATGTAATATTATCAAAATTTATACAGTCTAAAAATTAAATTTAAAAATCTTTCATATATTTACTTTCCTGAATAACACCAACGAGAGCTGCCATCACTTTTGATCAAGAGCTTCAAATTGATCTCCATAAAAATTTTCAAAAAGTGTATTTATGTATATTTTCGTTGATATAAGATTCGTTATGCAGTTGGCCCCCGGTCTATGCAGTTGGCCCCCAGTCTATGCAGTTTAATTTCTGAATTTAAGGTTCTGCATAATCCACTTTTCCAAGCAGCTTCCATGAGAATCGTCATAACTTTTTCTCAGGAGCTCCAAATCAAGTTCTACAAAATTCTTCAAATAGTAGACATCTACATCTTTCTCATGATATTATATGCTATGTATGTATCCTTAACTCAGTTGAAAATAATTAAATTTGAAAGACATAATTAAGTTTACTTTCCTGTATGAAAACTACCATACTTTTGATCTGGAGCCCAACTTGAATTCTGTAAAATTCTCCATGAAACAAACTCCCATATCTTTATAATTATGTGACTCGCCATGTAATTTTTCTTCCAGCTTTTTTCATTTTGGTTTTTGTTTCCTTTCTCGTTGTCGCTTCTGTTGTTAAGACATTTCCGTTCCCATTGTCAGGACGTTTCTGCTCTCGTTGTTTGTACATATTTTATTTTCTCATAAAGTCCATTTGAAGGGTTATCAAGTCGTAGCCTTCCATTCTAAAAATTTGAATGGCTTCCCTTTTGGCTTTCTCGTTCTGTAATGAAGTGACAGATTTTCCGTTCTGAAGTGACAGCTTTCCCGTTCTGAAGTGGTAGTTTTCTTGACTGAAGTGAACATGATCTTCTTTGCTTTTTTCTCTGGGATTTCTTCTCTGAAATTCTTTCCTTAACATTTTTTTATTTTCTAATGAATTTCTATTCTAAAATTCTGATACTCTTAAAGTTCTAGCTTATTCTATTTCTGAATTGCTGAGCTTCTATGTTATGAATTTATGACTTCTACTTTCTGTTTTGAAGCTCTAATTTCAAATTTTCTGTTCAAAAGCTCTGACTTTAGCTTTTCTATTCTGAAGCTCTGACTTCAACTATTCTATTCTAAAGCTTTGACTTCAGCTTTTCTGTTCTGAAGCTCTGACTTTAGTTTTTTTATTTTGAAGCTTTGACTTCAACTTTTCTGTTCTAAAGGTTTGACTTCAAGTTTTCTGTTCTGAAGCTCTAACTTCATCTTTTTTGTTTTAAAGGTTTGACTTCAACTTTTCTGTTCTGAAGCTCTGACTTCATCTTTTTTGTTATGAAGCTTTGACTTCAACTTTTCAGTTCTGAAGCTCTGATTTTGACTTTTCTGAATCTCTAACGTCAACTTTTCCGTTCTGAAGCTCTGTCTTTGACTTTTCTGAAGCTCTGACTTCAACTTTTCTGAAGCCTTCTTTATTTTATGAGTTTCTGATATAAGTTTTCTTAGCTCTTCTGATATGAGCTTTATGAAATTTTCTGAACTTTATGAGCTCTTTTGGTCTGAGCTTTATGAGCTTTATGAGCTTTTCTGGTATGAGCTTTATGACCTTTTCTGAACTTTTTGAGTTCTCTGAGCTTTTCTGATCTAAGCTTCATGAGCTCTTCTGAACTTTCTGAGCTTTCTAAGCTTTTCTGATCTGCGTTTTATGAGCTCTACTGATTTGAGTTTTCTGAGCTTTTCTGAACTTTCTGAGCTCTTCTGGTCTGAGCTTTATGAGCTTTTCTAGTTTGAGCTTTCTGAATTTTTCTGAACTTTTTTAGCTCTTGTGATCTGAGCTTTTTGAACTCTTCTGGTCTGAGCTTTATGAGCTTTTTTGATCTGAGCTTTCTGAGCTCAACTTTCCTTATCCGTTCTGATTTATTTTTAACTCATCCTTCCTTCGAATGGATTTCTTTTCTGATCTCCTTCCTCTCTTTTTTTTCTTTAGCTGCTTTTGGCCTAGCTGTCGTAGGAGGAGTTTCGATCGTCCAGCAGTCCGCGGGTGGTAGTTCGTGGGTTTCACCGACCCCTCGTGGTGGTTGTTGAATTTGCACAATTTAATTCCATGAATTGTGTTAATAATAATTTTTTTTTAAATTATAATTGTACAAATAAATAAATCAATCAAATACAAATGAGTGAATTTACCGTTCTTCACTATGCTTTCGGTTCCATAGTCCTTTTCGTTTCTACTTTCATATTCGTTTCTTCTTTTGCTTCCGTTGTTGGAAGCGTGTTTGATTTGGTTTTGAGAATTTAAGGGAGGGATTTCTTGAGTTTTTTCTCATCTCTCAATGAAAGCATCAAATGTAAAGGAAAAAAATTCACGGTCTTTGATAATCGATCGTCAATTTTCTACATCATAATATGAAAAATATAGAGAATAATTAAGAGAGAGAATGAGATAATAGAGACACCATGATTTACGTGAAAAACCTTTAAAGGGAAGAAAAATCACGAGAAGAACTATGATACTCTCTTATATTTTGTGGAGGTATGCGTGCCTCTTAGCTCTGTGTTGTTCTTTTTTTTTGTATGTTATTACATATGCCTCTATTTTATAGGCATTCAATCAGTTATACAGAATCTGATACAGTTTATCTAATTCTATATGAAAATAGGATCAACAGAATATTCTCTAAGATCTAGCTTATCAACAATAACAATCAAGTAAATCTTGACCGTCTGATCAATCTAATAGTCTTGATTAGCTTCTATTTGGATTGCCACATCAGCAAATTATGTACTTTCGTTTGATTGATATATTCTTTATAACCGCCTAGTTGATCCTACGGTTCTCGCTCTATCTTCTCCTTGATGAAGTATTCGGTATAGATCTTGTTTATGTGTCATGCGAAATTTTGCCTGTACACATCACATAAGGTTTAATATCAATGATATCATTAGATTAAAAAATGCAAACATAAAAGCAGTTAAAAAATCTTGAATCTTGAAACCTGTATTATATTTACTATGTATAATACAATTGCAAGATGTATTATATTACACCATATATTTTAAATATTTACATTATGTATTTAACATTTATGTCGTGCATATATAGTCATGTCTTTATTATTATATTCATCTTATATATTTTGAATGAGATGGTAATGATTTCTCAAAATTTCTAACAATTTTTGTTGTAAATTGGGTGTTTATTATATCAATGACAAATTCTAACAAGCGCATCTTCGACTATGCACCCATGATGGTTTAATCACTCGACGTTGGCCGCATGGTGCTTGCGAAACTTGCGATGACTATTGTTGGATAAATCAAGTCGTCTCCCAAATTTACTCATCAACGACAACAAATAATGTAAAAGTTAGCTTGTTGACAAAAGAAGGGAAAGTCAAGTAGCAATAAATCTGATCAAACAGCAAAAGTAATACTATCTTTTACACTTCAATTGCAGTAAAAAGAAAAAAGAGGAGTGCATCAAATGATTAATCATGGTAATGATTGACGTTAGCATGCATTATTTTCACATTGCTGTTATAGCATACTATTCACCCACTTTGTGAAATTTTCTCAAACAAGTGGGTGCAACAATACCAAATGCTTGCTGGTAGGGAATCATTAAGATAGTAGATTCAAAATATTTTAAAAATGATGAGACTTGAAAAAATCTCTGGGTCATGATAATCAAGCAAGTTGGGTAAAAGAGTGGGACCAAATAGAGACATCAACCCCCTAGCCTTCCAATAACAAAGAAAAAGATATGGATGAGATATAAAGTAAAAGAAGAGCTGTCCATTCGCCACCACCCCACACCTATGAGTGGCCATTGAAATATTGAATGTTATCTGCTTGCTTTGGCTTCATATTCTCTTCTAACTCTCCTATAATGAGGGGTAAAAATTATTGTGTCATGGGTGTTATCGTAATCACTTGATAGTTCATATGCGCTCTCTCCCTCACATGAATATGAATAATGTAATTTAATATTTATTTATTATTTGTAAAGTGAAACTACGTACACTATTAATTCATAAAATAAAATTAAAATTAAAATATGACGATTATAATTAATGTGTCATGTCAAGGAAACTAACTTCAACAAAAAAAAAAGAATTAATGATAAATCTATACGAGGTACATAAATGAGATGGCAAATAATTTGATGTAGAATTGAGCATATTTGGACCAGAAATTCAGGGCCATCATGAGGCTTGTAAATCGTTGTTATCTTCGTTTAGATTGGATGATGGTGAGTGTGGATTTCAGCAAAGAAGGTGATCATGACAGTAATAATGACATTTTGTACTTTCAGTACATTTCATTATATATTACTTCTACTGTGGTTTACCTTAATTACTCGAACATCTCTTTAATTTTATTTTATCTACAACTAAATTCGTACAATTTTTTTTTGTAAGAAATTCATACCAACAAATCATTATTATTTATCATATTCTTAAATTATTTGCTATACACAATAACTTATCTAAATTAGTGATTGAGAATGTGTTTTTTTATAGATTAGTACAAGTTGTGAGGGTATAGGGAAATGTTTTTTGTATGAACATATTTGTTGATAAAATGAAACTAGCGGAAGTATCTGTGGTTTAAAACTAAATATGATGTCCGTATAATTAAGATAAACTACATGAAAAATTAGTGTAATTTACTTTCAATATAAATATATATTAAGCGAGACATGATTGAGATTGTCTATCGTGTTTAGAGGAACCCAATTTGGGCTAAATGAATAAAGAGAAACGTTGCATTTTTTCATTAGGGATGGATTTGGACTACCTAAGGCATGATGATGGAATCTTCAAAATTGTCTCTCTATCATTCACAGCACTCTCAACTTTTTATTCGCATGCTCGCTTCTGCACTCCGTTCATTGTCAAAGAGGGAGGTTGTCCTTCCGATCTTCTTCTCCAATGAGCGTTTTCTTTTCAATTTCTTTGTTCTTTTCCTTTTTTTTCATTTATTTTTCTGCTTCTTTCTCCCTCTTCAGAGATAGTGTCCACCTAGATCTAAATCTATGATGATTTTCTCCATAGATTTAGATCTATGGTTTTTGCTCTCACATTTTTATGGAAGATTTTGTACTTCTTCGTGGTGTTGCGTGGTTCTTATCCCAATCTTACAAGTTTGAGGCTCAAATATCTCATATCTTACTTTGGATGGTCTGATCAATAGAAGACTACTCGACCTATTGCCAAGAAGACAAAATCTTTTAGGAGTAAGGTAATTCGAACCAACTAGATGAGTATCGATGTGAGAGCTTCATCTATGTCAATGCACAGCATGTTTATATTATGATTCTTGAGCTTACATGTTCATGTTGGAGAGTATGAGGAGCTCCTTTGTGTGATATCTCAAATGAAGGTTATAAGTTAGCAAAGGGAACAGTAAAAAAACAAATATTCCCATTAGAGAGTAGGATTCAGCAAAACTGATTTAATTTGGTGCGGGGTTACAAAGCAAATAATGGTGTGGTTGCCATGTTGAGAAATTGTTTAATTAGTTGCTAGACACATATACAAATTGGGCTTTAATTTCCAACAAGGATATATTAACAAGTTAATTGGGTTTGGAACGGTTAAAGATATCCTCCCACCAGGAACAATAATGGCTTTCTCTATCAGCCAATGGTGCAGGAAAATGGAGCTTTGATGTTAACTTCTGGGACCATTTGACACCAGATAAGCATAGCATACTTGCTCATCGACCTGTTAACATCAGCAAAAGCAACACCATCAATGGAAAATAATGTGAATAAGACATTTTGGTATCAGATTCAATATCTCATTAAAACCATTTGACTAGAATCATAATGGCATAACTATAACAATGGTATGCAGGTAGATATAGCACATGAAGCATTTATTTTGCCTGTTTGAGAGGATTTGCATTGAGATAAGGGATCTATTAAGATAAGGGATGTGTGGGACTTATAACCCAACAATAACTAGAAGTATTGTCTGCTTTAACCTGCGCTAAAAGGCCAAAGCACAAACCCCATGATTTTGTCCGAATAAGTGGAGCCCCTCAAGAGGGGCCGCCCAATAATTTCTCCATATACACATCCCATGACTGGATCACCTCATATTCAGAACCAACATGAATTGATCCTATTCGGCCGATCTGGACCGTTCATTTAAAAATAAACAATCAAGATCAACCAACACAAAAAAAAGTCAAAAAAAGTTTTTTTATATCTTTTTCTGACCCATATGAGCCGTTGCTTTTCGGAAGCAACGACCAGATGCAGCATAACTCCTCTGTTTGGACTAACAGGTGGAGATCTGGATCCCACATCTATTGCATCATTCTCCCACATAGGATTTCCTACATGATCAGTGCTGGATTTTATAGTAGCAATCCAGTAAGAAAACTTGGATAAAGTCCACCACGAATGGTTCATACTTCTTCAAGGAATCTCTCTCTCTCTCTGGAAAATTATGCTAAAGAAAAACATTTTCACTTTCCTTGTTTCGTTGTAGCAGATGAGACGTAGAAAGAAAGAAAGAAAAAGACATACATACCTAACTTGCCACTTACAGCATCCTCAGAACCAGATCCTCCACTTAAAGGTCCAGTGGCAGTACCAGTTGTTCCTAATGTTCGATAATGCTGTCCTGTTGGAGTACCCAATCTGAACATATTCATAGCCTGCAAAAACCAAACTAATTAGTTCATTACTTCGAAAAACACAACTAAAAAATGACTATTCCTTTAATGGTGAAAATTACAATCAAACCTGAGAGGCAGTTTGCAGAGGATGAAAGCCCATTAAACATGCGTATTGCTCCGCAAAACCAGGATTCTGCATCGAATTTTGATAACTAAGAGCATTAAAAGAATTCTGGGGCATTGATATGGGATGCTCAACTACTGGGACTCTTGGTAAGTGCAATGAAGGGAATGAAGGTGGAGATCCCATAGCCATTCCCATTCCCATTTGAGGAACGTAATGCTGGGCACCCGGAAACATCATTGGAGCCATCCCACCTCCCATCCACATTACCTAAAACACAAAGGAGAACATTGTTTGTTTCTTATGCTGCAAGTGGTACTATAATAGACAGAATTTCTTTTATGTGTTTTACAGACAAGCTGCTTTGTACCTGAAGTTGTAACTGAAGTGCCTTCAAATATTCAATTGCCTCGTCTAACATGGATGCCTTATCCGTCTGCAGAGTGAAGAGCTTATTAGAAGTTCTTGAAGAATTTAATCAACTGACAGAAAGTTTCTATTAATTATCAAGGAACTTTTACAAGACTTTTTTTTTTTCATTTTGTGTGTTTTTTGTTATCTTTTTCTTTAGATGTACGATGTCGAGTTTACGCAAACACATGAATATTTTGAGAAAACAGAAAGACTTTTATTTATAAGTATATGATTTTTTTATTGTTTTAAGAAATCAAATAACTCGGTATTTTTCTACGGAGAAAAAAATCTATATTATTAATGATTTGTCACGTGGTAAAGACATTTGCTTAGATTTGAATCCTAAACTTTAATTTTGCAATAACAAAAAAAAATCTTATTGGCGAAAGGCTTTTCTTTAGAAGTATGTGAATTTTGATTGCTTTTAAAAATTAACTTACTCGATATATTCTGTTACAAAACAATCAATTAATTATATCATTAAATGAATATTTACGTGCTAAAGAGTTTTGTTTAAATTGAACGTTTATTTAATGCAAACGCGAATTCAAATGCCAAAATGGGAAGGAACTGTGTACCTTGTTGCAGTGAGGTATCAGCTCTTTCAGTATCTTCATCTTCTCATTGATTCGATCTCTCCGTCTCTACATTAGCATAAAATTAAAACAAGACACCAAAAAACATCTATAACCTTGGAATTTAAAGGCGTTTCTTGATATCTTCTTACCCTTTCTGAAAGATTATGAACTTCTGCAGCACGAGTCCTCCGAAAAGATCGAGCTCGTTGCGACGTTGGCTTGTTTCCGTCACCAGATTCGAGTTCGGCAGTCTAAAAATGTTCAAAAATATATGCTCAGAGAAGAAAGAAGATTAAATAATTACGGTTGCTGCGTGTGCCGAAGATGAAACTAGAATGTTACAAATTAATTTAAATATATAAGTTTGGCCTCAACTCAACACCTTAAGATTTTGGTATTATTGACAATTTAATAAAGTCCAAATATATAAAATTCGCCTCAATCTAACACTTAAGCTTTTGAGATAACATTTGACAATTTAACAGAGAGGAATTCTTTACCTCACTTTGGCACTCTGATTCCTCTGCGTCTCTTCCGCTTTTTCTTTTGCGGCTATCGACGCCACCAGATTGCCTGAACGTTCTTCCGAAACTACTTCCGGAGCCACCTGAAGACGAAGTTAGGGTCTGCTCAAGCGTTTCCGACTTACTCCTCTCACTCTTTCGACCCGTCATCTTTCGAGCATCGTCGTCTGATAGATCAGCTACAGTTTCAACAACTGTGTTCCTAACCCGGTCCACTTCGAGATCGTTCACCACTTGGTTGCTTCCACAATGGCTCGATCCGACCGTCACGAAAGAACATTCTCTAACTTCTCCTCGCCTTAACTCTCTCGAGTCTTTCGCTCGATATTTTGCACTTGATGATCCCATATCGCCCTTTATCGGCGGTGATGGAATACGAGAGGGACTACGATTCTTCTGCACGGTATCAGGAAGCGGAAATCTTGGAGGTGGCATCGGATATGGAAAATTGGCACCGGAAGTTTGCTTATCGTTCGTCGTCGTCGTATCATGAGGACTTGAAATAACATGAGTTGTTGTACCAGAAGAACCAAAGTGTTTAATTGGCTTATCAACTTCAATATGATCAGAAGGCGAAAATTGGAAGAAAAAATCGGAACAAAAATCTTTTTCGAAAGAATCCTCAAGTGGGTAATGAATCCAAGAGATTGTTTCCCCATCTTGAATTAAAGTACTTGAATTATCATATGATCTACTGGCTTCTTCTGGTTGATGATCTTCTTGATCATGCTTCTGTAAATATTGTCTTCCTTCTTCCGGTTTTCGATTCGTTTGGCTATGCATTACCACCTGTCCGTTTTGCCATAATAGCTCTACTAATTCATGATCACCCCTGCAACGTTATTCCCACCACTCTCAGGTACAACAACAGAAGAAGAAAACCATTTTTTCCCTTGAAAAATAAACAATTTAGAGAGAGAGAGATAGAAAGAGTACTAACCCAATGGGTTTCTTTTGATTGGTGATAGGAAGATCACCCTCAAAATTCCAATCTGGAAGAAACTGATTCATGGCTGCTCAGACTAAAGCTTTCTGAAAACCAATAAATTAAAAAAAAAATATTAAAAGAAAATATTTTTTATTTTGGCCAAAGTATTAAAAGAAACATATGATTAAAATATCACAGTCATACTCATAATAAGTCGTGATATTTAAAAAAAAGTCATACATATATAATTGAAGCTCTTTTCTCCACTTAATCCACATGTTCTAATAATATATTTAACTAAATAAAGCACCAATCAGAAAATTAAGAAGTGATCAGTCACATTTCTGGAACTATCTGAATCAAAACAGGAGATGCGGCGATCATATGAAGTCCCATTAAGATATACTTGTTAAAGTCATAAATCATAATTAATACGTAAAGTCTACATGCTTTGTTCTTATTTTATTTCTTAAAGTTAAATTTACTTAATTATGATGTAATAAATATTAGATGATATGCAAACTCAAAGTACTAATTTTTAATTGAAAGATCAGAAAAACATGGAGGAAATTGATTGGTCTTACAGGAAAGAAATCATATTTTAATAATCCTTATTAAAATAGCTAAAATGGGTAAAAAGATTTTCAAATCCTAAGATACGCAGAAACCATAAATGGATACATAATTTCCAAATTAAAAATAAAAATAAGAGGAAATTAGATTCCTTGTCTGCAGAAGAAAGAAGGTTAAAAAGAAGGGAAAAAGAAAAAGAAAAAACCCATTGAAAAGCAGAAATGGGAAAGAAAAACAAACCAGAAGAAGGATAATTTCTTAGCTGAAACTTGAAGAAGAAACTGAAATTAAAAGTCTCTGCTGTCCTCCTCTGGCTCTGTGTGTCTGTGTCTCTGTTTTGGTTCCGTTTAGAACAATGAAGAAATGATAAATGGACCAAATTCAGCATTTAACACTAGCTAGAACGACAGGGACGTCAGACAAGAGTATCGGAAGCAATGATTCAGTAAAGACACATCACTTTGCTTCTCCTACATCCTTGATGAATGACTGTCCACGTGGCAGATGATCACTAGTTCTTGTATGATTGTGGTTGAAATGGCTGTATGTGGATGGGTAATATTTTTTTCTATTGATCAAAGAGAGAGAGCAAATCTACAAACATTGTCACTGAGGATTGTGATCTAAAAATGCGAAAGGGTTGTGCCATGTGTGCAGTGGCAGGCTGTGTTCCAGGACAACATTGTCAGAGAATATGTTTTTAGATATTAGACAACTCAGCTACAGATTGCCCAATTGGGATGGTTAGGTGTCTGGGACATGTTTGTACAATGAAATTAGTCCAAGTTTTCTGATCTTATCATTACATTTATGCAAATAAATCTGTTGATTGTTTTTTATAAATTTTATTTTGGTACAAAAAATGGGAGGGTCAGGGTGAGGTTTCTCCAATACTGGAAATGCGCTTAGCCGTCTACTTGCTGAATGTCTTCATCACATATATGTGCAGGTTAAAGTTATGAAACACTAAAAAAATCTAGAAGTATATATGATATAACGAATCCTTAAATGTTACAGAGCGACTCAGGGGTTGGGTTCTCTCCCGTTCCTAGAGATTATGTTTGATCTGGGCGTCCATTCAAATAATGGACGGCCCAAATCTAAAGTAGGCGAGAGAAAAAAATTAAAAACTGTCACATCACTTCGGCAATAGTGCCGAGATGATCTGAGCGGTCTGTTCTTTCATGGGCGGTTGTGATTCACAAAATATAATCCCCTCCCGTTGAAGATCCAACATGAGGAGATTTATTTGAGAGACTCTGACCCTTTTAAGAGTGTTGAGAAATTCAAGTCGCCTGCACCTCATTCACAAATAAACTTATTTATCTAGTATGATATTCCTCATATTTTAATCAACATTATTTTTTATGTTTAATTGGATTTCTACTTTGTATCATATTTAAAAAATTATATGAAAAACTTTTATAATTTTCTTATTTAATACCTAGTAGATATTGGGCTTCTATATATCTATATGCAGCCCGAATTAATTAGATAAGATCTGAACGGTTCAGATCAATTGAACTGTAAAATAAAAAAATTATTAAAAATTTCACCTAAGCAGAATCAAATTTGACGGTCCAAATCTAACTTCCCCTATCGTTGCTCCTCAATGACAAAGAAATCCTAACCCTTAGGATAATTTGCTACCACTTTGTGAAAGTGGCAACCAGGCAGGCCGCCACAAGTTTAGACGGAGATACGAGTTGGTTTGGGCTATCTATGACGGGCTAGACGGTTTAGTCAGGGCTAGTCTAGATAAACAATTATACCACGACCGAGTTGGATCAACTGAATCGAACTCTTCAGAACAAGCTGGTCCAATTCAAGTTTTTATTTATGGGTTGACAGTGAAGTTCTTTGTAATTTTATGTAGAAAATACTGTTATGGGTGTCCCAACCATCAATGATGCAGCAACATGTGTCACACTATATTAGAGAGCTCCCGATGTCAGGGGAGGAGTAGAATCGACCTCGTCTGGTCAGTCTCTATGGAGATCGAGATGCACAGACCCGAACACATGGAGGGGCTGGAATAAAGTTCACAAAGAGGACTCGAATAATCTCGAACACAAGGCAATCTTTACTCGCCAAAAATAACAGTCTACAAGTTCAATCGTCATGGCAGAATGTCATATCAGTCTCCAAACTGTCACCTTAAAAGCACATCGACAATCAATGCTCATCACTTCATGTCAAAAGGTCACCTCCATTCTAGGTCACCTCCATTCTAGGTCACCTCCATTCTATCCATTTGAAGACAAGCTTTGTGTCTTATGAGACTTCCCCAACACGCCTCTAAGAGGCTTCTTCACCAAGGTATAAATACATCTGCCAATAAAATAGAACAGGTATGTCTTCTATCCCTTAAAGAAATTATGCCAAAATATCAAAAAAATACTGACTTCGACATCGAAGACTCTTTGACGAAAAATCACCCCCGATTCTCTCCGTCTTTAGAGTTTCTTATCTGTGTTGTGCTAATTTCAGACTGAGAGGATCCTTACGTGGAGGAGATATTGTATGCCACCTCACTGTTGAGTTTTCAGTAAAAAATAATTTGTGTCGTCTATGGGGATGACTGTAAAGCCACTCCTATTTAAAGCATTTGAAACCCTTTCTCTCCCGCAAAGAGAGGATGAGTTTGGCACCCTACGCCGACAAAGTCCTAGATTAGAGGGAGGACTCACCCCTTCCCCCAGCGGAGGAAGGACGTTCTGCCATCATAATTATTATACGATAAAGGAGAAAATGCATGCTGTATATCATTCATATCATAATGATCTCTTGCATGGGCAGTCTTCCCCCATGACTCAAAAGCTCACTGGTGGAGTCTCCACTCACATAACCATGGGGGAAAGCTTCTGTGAGAAAGAAAGGCGACTCCCTAACTTGGAGGAACTGTTACCCCTCGAAGAAACAGGGACCAAAGCGAGACTAGACTTCGCGAGGCCAAGCGCTCCTTTTTTGTAAGAATCTGGTTAGGGTCATCCTAAGTGGACAGAGGAGGAGAACAAGGCCACTGGAGAGCGAACGAAGGAAAAGAATCTTGAAGGACCCTCCGGGGGCAATATGTGAGCAACTGCAGAAGATGGAGGAAAATATTGGTGGGACACCATCCACCCTACTTTTTGGTGCATTTTTTTGGCCACCAACAATTTTGCAAAGCTCTAACTCAGGTGAAGAAAAACCATGTTGTATGGTTAAATGAGCTTGGAAATATTCCCAGTTGAAACCATGCCCTACGCCAATCCTTCACCACAGGTGAAATGCGAATCTGGGCTAGGCAACTCCCGGCTTCCACGTTCTGATTTAGGTGAAATGGAAGGACAATGGCCATTAACAAAGCCGGGACATGAAGCCCTAAAGACGGTGATGAGACCCCTTATAAAGTGGATAAACCCATAGGAAAAATAGCTCACAACCGGCATACTACCCGAGGAACAACCCCGGGGTGGAACCCGAAAACTCGGGGTGGTCAACCTTTTTTTGCTAGAATACTTGAAAAAATGTCCCAGGACAAGTCGACACTTACCCCCGAGCAGAATGTGAAGCTCAAGGGGTACCTCCGTCAAGGTAAAGACGATGCTCGGAAAGGGGAAAGCCCCAACAAAAGATGAAGAGAAACATCTCAGTAAATAAGAGGTTTGATTGTCTACAACTCTCCATTTCAGTTTCCCCCAGTTAGAGCAGAAGAAGCGGTCTTCTCTTTAAACGGTCAAATGCCAAGGATGATCGTGTACTCAACAATGT
The DNA here is from genome assembly GCA_003255025.1 of Datisca glomerata. Taxonomy (NCBI): domain Eukaryota; kingdom Viridiplantae; phylum Streptophyta; class Magnoliopsida; order Cucurbitales; family Datiscaceae; genus Datisca; species Datisca glomerata. The sequence continues at coordinate 108,716 of QANY01005988.1, forward strand.
TTATCAAATAAAAGGAAACGATTGACTCTTCTACAAAGTAAGTTAGAGGATTAAAAAGTGATGACTAGCGTGGTGCTCTAACCGCTAATCAGGATTAAAAAGTGATGACTGACGTGGTGTTCTAGTTCACCAGTCGGGATTAAAAAGTAAGGACTGGTGTGATGCTCTAACTTGCCAGTCGGGATTAAAAAGTTATGACTATACATAATTTATAAGTTACTTAGTTTGAATAGTTAATGTTTACTTGTATGTTTGATAAACCTGGATTATTATTTAAAATATCATACTACTTAAATAGTACTTTAGTTTCGCAAAAAATGTATTAAAAGTGCCAAAAACTAAGTGGGTATTGTATAAAAGTGCCAGAAACTTTTGAAAATGAAAAATGTATTAAGATATTGAGATTAAACAGAAAAAATTCATAAAATCAATCCAACTTGGATAAATGAAAATGGAGTCACTCGACAGTATAGTTGGAGCTTTAAGTCAAAAGTTTTATAGCCTTGTTTAAGTAGATTACAAAGCTCATCAAATGCCAATGAAAACCATGTTCTCTGTCAAATGCAAGGTTCAAAACACTAGTAACGGTTGATCATTGGGAAAATTTTGTCAGGATGGAGGGTAAGAGGTACTTCAAAAAAATATAAAAACGTGTTATTAAGCACGTGTAGAATGATATACATGGTCAAATGAAAGTAATTTGAGTCATAATAGAATAAAGCAAGATATTTATTGAAAAAGAGATTCACCACATGTGTTTACTATTAATTTTTCATTATGTTTTAGGAAATAGTTGGTCAATCTAACATGCATCATTTACTTATAAATTTATCTTTTGATAATTTAAATAGTAACAATGAAGAGAAAATATCTTTACAGATGATAATCAAAATAAAATGATAGAAAAACACTTCAAAATGATTTTAAATTTTGAATTTTGAGCTTAAGGATAAATGTATGAAATATCAAAGATAGTTGGGTACCTTCCCAACTTCTACACATGTATATATAGTATAGATATAGATATGGATAGATAGATGATGTTTTAGTGACTCCTAACTAGCATAGAACCGTCCCATAGATGGATCTTAATCCCAATAAATTATAGGAAAAACTAAGAAATAAGTGAAAACAGTGGTGAATTGAGAAAATATCTGATTTTTTTTTTTTGCAAAAATTGTCAGAGTAAATAATTTAGTTACCAAATTACTTATACATAATATAACCAATTTACGCATGTACAATTTTCGTGCTAAATTTGTTACCTTGGCCATTTTAGGCCACACTTGCAAAAAATGTTTTATAGCATTTTGCGGTTCATGCTGTAAAGATATAGCTTTTTTAATCATTTTTCGTAATTATTATATACTTTAATCATGTGAGTATTTATGACATCAGTTGGATCAAACCGTGTTATTATATGTAGAATCCGTTGGATAACTCGTCATTAGATCTAAGGTCCAGTTTGAAAGCTGCTATCCAGGTTGAGATCTTGGATGACAATCTTCATATAATTGAATTTCTTATTTGTTTAAAGTAATCTTTAAAGTTGACAACTAATTTTTTGTAATCATAATTTACCTCCAAAATAGAAGCAATCTAGTGTTATCAAGGAAGATAGTCTTAGAAAATAATTAAATTATCTCTAAAGCTGCTTTACATATATTTACCATCAAATTATGTACTTATACATCAAACATAATAATCCTAAATTGACATTAATTATTCTATAAATTAGTATACATAACCAAACACGTTCATCGCATTTTGCCATCAATTCAATTGTTACAAATTCAATTACCATAGTCATTTTAGATTTCACATATCAAATGGTCTTTGTTATCCACTGTTTTTAGAGAAAACTTTAACAATGAGGTGGCGTGCAATCTTTTGTCCATGTAGGGGTCCTCTCGACTTGAAATCTGTATAACACAGACAAAGAACCCAAAGAGTGAGGGAACCAGGGAGTGGTTGCCCCGTCTAAGGGCCTTCAATGCCTAAGTCAGTATTTTGGTGTTATTTCGACATAGTATCTTTAGGGGAGAAATGGCATTCCATTGGTGCTCTCGCATATGTTCAGGTCTGTATGACTCGAGCTCCATTGGGACTGATCAGGTGAGATCGGTTCCTCTACTTTGAAACTTTCCTCTATCCCAGACTTATTTGGTACGACGTGACATGTGCTGCCTTGTCGTTGGTTCTCAGAAAATCACCCATCAGTTACCCCCAGTCGAGGACTTGGGTGGCTTCATTTTCACAAGCATAAGACTTCTTTATCTAAGATCCTCGTCTGAGCTACCTTTGAGCGGTGATAAGCTAAGAGCTTTGTCCGTCCCAGGCACTTCACATGTGTGCTTGAAGTTCGTTTGGTTGGGAGGCCCGTACCGAATGGGATTAATTACCTGATCATTTTGTCGCATCTCATCCATCATGCACACATCGTTTCACCTTTTTCATGGTTAAATGCCATCAATCTCTTAGGAATGGAGGCATTAATGACGCGTGGGTGCGTTTAAAGGAGTCTAACTCCTCGATATGTCACTTCATTCATGATGCTTCGTTTCATCCCTGCAATTGTTTGGACGTTGTGGTCTTCCGAGATTTCCTCATTAATTCACAAAATGGCCATTCATTGGGCGTAGGGTGGAATCAACAGTCGCCATCGTGGCCCTCTTTATTGCCCTAAAATGAGTGGTTTTTTCTTCTAGGCCTATAGATAGGTGGTTTTCCTTCTCATTTCATTCATCCTCGCATTCCTTATAGAATCAAGGCTTCTATTCATTCCCTCATATTTCTTTCTTCCTTGGGAGTACATTGATCATCCCCTTCTGGGGCCTCTTTCGTTGGGAGGCTTCCTCCTGAGGTCCTCTTGGCTTTTCTTTCCATGGTTTTCGTTTCCCTCGTTATTGTCCTTTAAATGTTGTGTCTCAAAGTCACTGATGTCCTATTGGAAGCGATTTTCCTACCGTTAGGGAAGAAGTAGAACTGACCTAATCTGGTCGGTCTTTGTGGAGCTTGGAATGCACAAACCCGAGCACATGAAAGGGTAGGAATAAAGTTCACAAAGAGAGTTTAGATAATCTTGAACACAAGGCCATCATTGCTAGCCGAAAGTAGCGCCCTACAAGCCCAATCGTTGTAGTAGAATGTCATACCAGTCTCCAAACCGTCACCTTAAAAGCACATCGACAGTCAATACCTATCACTTCATGTCAAAGGCCGTCTCCCTTCTATCTAATCGAAGGCAGACTTCGTGTCTTGTGAGATTTTCCCAACACGTCTCCGAGAGGATTCCTTGACATGCTTTTTCCAACCCGAAGAGGTATGACTTCTCTCCCTTAAGAAAATTATGCTAAAATATTGACCAAGTACTGACTTAGGTATCAGAAGCTCTTCGATGAGGAAACTATTCACAATTCTCTTCGTCTTTAAAGTTTCTTATTTGTGTTGTGTAGATTTCAGGTTAAGAGTATCGCTACGTGGAGGAGAGATTGCATGCCACCTCATTGTTGAAGTTTTTGATTAGTACTCAGACTAATTAACTATAGATTATTCTCTAGTTCTATAGTTATTAATTATTTTATAAATTACTATGAACATATAATATTGAATGTGAATTTTAATTTAAGTTCTTTTCTTTCGAAGAGGTGACAGTGATAAATTCAATTCATAGCCAGTCTGATCCAATCGACTCTTCTTTACTTCATATAGTTCTATATTCATCACCTTTGAGTATTTTATTGGTCTCTTCACCTAAGTTAGATTATGCATGGACAGAATTATGAAGACCATGGCTCTGAATGTTGTGTGCGACCAATTTACGTACGCTAGATAAATTAATAAGAAAAAGTATTTAATTTGTTGAAAACGTGGCGCTCGCGCAGCGGAGGCATGGTGGTTTTGAAAATTCTCAATAAAAGAAAATAAGCGTGACACAACGGTTTACAAAATAAATTTTATTGAAAAACTCTTTTTATTATATTAAATCTAAGACGTACATGGGTGGGAGTCATATACATCTTGTAGTAAATATCAAGTGTTCTTGCAAACCAATGATCCTGCGTTCCCATAAACAATGGACTTCGAGATCCACACCACTTCTAAGCCAATCCTAAAACGCACTAGGACATGTGTGGGCACGTAAAATAATTCAAATATATTTTTCTGTCTCTAGATGTACTCAACATATGAGATCTAGAGATTTACTGAAAATGATTAATTTAGTGAAACGATCTTCTAAGAAAATACGATGATTTTTTTTTCAGAGTTTTTAATTAACATTTAATTACAGAGAAAATTTTCAGTCTGATTGTGTTCTCAGCACTTTGACCAACAGTTCTAAATATTGACATATCATATTTTTAAGGATAAACTAAAAATAATATTTAATTTCAAAATACCATTATAGTGGAATATGTGCACAACTGCAGTGCCACACGATGTTGCAGTTACCGTGAGCCATCACAGTGCCTCACGGCACTACAGTATGGCACACCCACTACCGTAGTGCCACGTGGTACTACCGTAGTTCATGTCAATCTCTGATTCTCAATGAGGGATTGACACGTGAATATTACTGTAAATTAAATATTTATTTTAATCAGATAAATATTCACATATTTGTTAATTCAAAATTAACTTATCTAATTATTTCTATCAAATAGCTTATCTTTTAGTTCACAAATAACATATTTAGTTAATTCAAAATTTGAATTATTATCTAATAATAATTCAACATTATCTAATTTCATAAATTAGATATATTGTCTCACTCATCGATAATTAAAAAATTAATCGATATAATTATTTAAATATAATTTTTGAAAATTAATATAAATAATTTAATTGATTAATTTATAATTAATTACTCACATAGAATTATCTCATAACTATATATTTGCCCCGGAATAAAAATTTCTTTTGCAAGTCACTCATTTTCTCATGTCCTAAAATATTCACATCCTAGACTGCGTAGTACAGAGATGGCTTGGGGACCATTGACCTATAATCCTAAGCTCCAATAAACCAAATTATTGAGTAAACTTTTTAATTAAATAATCTTATTTATTAATTCCATTATTACTCCACTATTAATATGGAATTGCACTCTTAGAGATTATATAATGTATTTTAGAGTATTCTCATGTAGTCAATTGATATAATCATTTCACGTAATTCTGTGCTCCAAATATTGGTTCGTAAATTAGAGTTGGTCAAAATCACCGTTTTACATTTCTAATTATCTCTTGATTTTCAAGTACCATTAATTCATTAGTGAATGACTAATTTATAATCATATGATAAATTTGAGCTCAATAATCATTCCATTTCAGAATTAATATTTAAGGGAACCAATATACGATCCGTTAGGAAGAATTGGATTTCAAATATTATAAGATCATGTTCCCAGCCATCCACATCACTGAATCTCCAAAAAAAATTCACTAGCTTGTTTTACAAACAAACCTTAACGATTGAATCAAAAGATTTAGTAGATATGCAGAGGAGTTAATAACTACTAAGGATTTAGACTGATCTACATATGATCATCCGATTGATCTGTATTAAATTTTTATGATAAACTACAAGTTAATAGAGATTTTAATTAACATCGGTCATGTCATATATAATCTTATTATATAAAATACATTCACTAAGATGTCTATTTACATCAGTGATCTAGATCTAGATCACATGTATTCATAATGTCTGGTGAACCATACTAGCAACCATTCATTAAAGATTACATACTTTAATATGTTGTTAAAAATTTTATTCATTATCTGTGATCTTGATCCTCTCGTAGTAATTCAAGGTCATAGTCTCATTAATGAATATGAATTTTCAGATAATTATATATATCATTCAACAATAATTTAAAAGAACAACTATAAGAAAAATATTTTTCAATTAAATTTCATATTAAAATGTCAATTTACATGCTTTGAGGGAATTACTCCCAACAATCCCCCACTTTTCCTAAAGCAAATGTGGCATCTCTCTCAACTTCATGTTTCGCACATGACCCTAAAACAACTTCGTAGGAAGTGCCTTGGTTAATGAGTCAGCCATGTTTTGATCCAACGTTATCTCTATAACAGTCAGAGCCAGATTCTGATCCAATGATATCTTCATAACAGTTAGATCACCTCGGTCTATGACCCAAACGTCAACTTTTGGCTATCCTTATCTGATTCCTAATCAGTATATCCAGTGCGATTCAACTCTCCTCCTGAATAAAGAAGCATATAGTTTCTCATTTTTTTAAGATACTTGAAAATGTGCTTTGGTGCAATCAACTGTTCCAAACCTAGTCTCGTACACAACATGAGATACATGAGACTACGAACAATTGAAGCATAAGGAACATTTCTCATATTCTCTTCCTCTTGATGTGTCTTAGGACATTACTCCTTGGAGAGGACAATTCCATGTATTGTTGTTAGTTTACCTTTCTTTGAATTCTGCATAAAGAATCTCTCCAGCACCTTATCAATATAAGATGCTTGAGAAAGTGCCAAGAGCTTGTTATTTCTATCCTAAGGATTTTGATGCCTAGAACATAACTCGTCTCTCCCAAATATTTCATTTGAAATTTCTCAGCTAACCACTTCTTTACCTTTGCAAAAGTTTTTACTTCATTTCCAATGAGTAGAATATCGTCAACATAAAGAACTATGAACACCACCATCCTATCTTCGTTGTATTTATAAACACAAGTTTCGCCAACATTTTTCTCGAAGCCACATGATTTAATAATCTCATCATATGTAATATTCCAAAATCTAGATGCTTGCTCTAATCCATAAATAGATTTAAGCAACTTTCATACTTTTTAATCTTGCCCCTTTTTGATGAACCCTTCTAGTTGCATCAAATAGATGCTTTCTTCAAGAAAGTCATTCGGAAAAGCTGTCTTGACGTTCATTTTCCATATTTCATAGTCTAAACTGCGACAATGGATAAAAGGATGTGAATGGATTTTAGCATGGCAACATGAGAGAATGTCTCTTCATAATCGACTTCTTCCATTTGTGTATAGCCCTTGGATACCAGCCATATCTTGCAAGTCTCTACTTTTCTATCTGCACCTCTTTTCTTCTTGAAGATGCATTTACATCCAATGAACCTAACATCTTTAGATGGATCTACAAGTTCCTAGACAGAATTGGAATACATCGATTCTATTTTCTGGTTCATGGCATCTTGCCATCTCTCATTTTTAGGATCATCCATTGCTTCTTCATAAGATAATGAATCATCCTTATCAGTGTCAGACACTAGGACACGTGCTCTAGTTCATAGCGAATAGGTTGTCTTACAACCCTCCCATAATGACGTTACACGGGGGTTTCCTGAATATGAACAGTGGTTTCTGTGGTTTGTCATTTATTAGTTAATGATGAAGGCGGTCTGATCTCATCAACCGCTAATAATTCGATAACTACTTTGCTTTGAGATTTGTAGTTTTCCATATAGGCATGTTCAAGGAAGGTGACATTTGTTGATACAAACATCTTTTGATCATTGTGGCTATAAAAGTACCCACCTCTAGTCTCTGGAGTATAACCAACAAATATACACACTCCTGACCTTGAGTCTAACTTTTCAGTCTTGGGTCTAAGAACGTGAGTGAGACACCCTCATATACGAAAATGACATAAACTGGGTTTGGAGCCATTCCATAACTCTAAAGGTGTCTTGCTTATAGACTTAGAATGCACTACATTCAATATATATGTTGTTGTGTGTAATGCATATCCCCAAAATATAAGTGGTAGTGATGAGTAGCTTAACATCGACCTAACCATATCCAATAAGGTTTGATTTCTCCTTTCTGAACCACCATTTTGCTGTAGCGTTCCAGGTGTTGTGAGTTGAGATATGATTCCATACTCCAACAAGTAATTCTTGAATTCTAAATCCAGGTATTCACCTCCTCGATCTGATCGAAGGATTCTCACTGATTTACCTAATTGGTTTTCAGTTTCAGCTTTGAAGTCGTTAAACTTCCAAAAGTTTCAGACTTTCTATCCGTTAGGTAAGTATAACCATATATTGAGTAATCGTTAATAAAAGTGACAAAATACTCATACCCACATCTATCTTGTACATTAATTGGTCCACATACATCAATATGCACTAGCTCAAGTGGTTACTTGGCTCTTTAGCCCTTTCCAGTAAAAGGTCTCTTGGTCATTTTACCTTCTAGATATGATTCACAAACATGAAGAGTTCTAACTTTTAGTTCTCTCAAAGCACCATACTTTGTTAACCTGTTTAACCTATCTAGATTAATATGTTCCAACCTATCTAGAATAATATTATCATCACGAGAAACTCTTTTTCATTTGTTACTTTTAGGTTTTGCTACTTTAAATAATTCAGAATTGTTTTACGCGCCTTCAGTCGGTTTAAGCATATACAGTCCGTTCGATACTTTTGCATGATAAAGATTGAATCCATTCCTAGAAATAATAAATTCATTATTAATTGAAGAAATTTCAAATAATTGTTCATGCAAAAAAGGAAAAGAAATCAAATTTATCGAAAATCCAGGAATATAATAAATATCATTCAAAACTAAATAATTATTTCTGAAATTAAGACGGACTGTTCCCATTGTTTTTGCTGACACGAGTGCACTGCCAACTCGATAATAACCTCGCGATCAGCCAACTCCCATGATGAATCAAGCATATGCAAAGAACATACATGGTTAGTGGTTCCTGAATCAAGTATCTAAGATGACAAATCATATACCACTAAACAAGCTTCAAGAACAAGTAAATCATATTTACCACTCAGCTCAGAGAGATACTTGTTACAGTTTCTCTTCCAATGACCTTCAACTCCACAATGGAAACATTTTCTCTTAGGCTTGTCGTCGTTCTTGTTCTTTTTGACTTTCGGCAATGTCTTGACTTTCTTCCAGTTCTTGTTCTTACCTTTACCCTTACTATTGATCTTCTTCCTCTTGTTACTTTTAAAAATAGTGGAAGAAGGCCTTTGCTCGGTAACATTTTCCTCGCCTTCTTTGGTCACACTTTTATTGAGTGACTCAAATGTTACAGTTCATTTAACAATTGGGTCATATTGAATTGCAGCTTGTTCATAACATAGTTGGTGGTGAACGCAGAAAAAGAAGGTGTGAGTGATTCAAGTATAATGCTGACTTGATTTCGTTCATCAATGGTCACCCTTTGTACTTCTGCCTCATAAATTATGTTGATCATGTTCAAAACATGTTCACGCACATAAGTACCTTTCTTAATCTTGGTTGTCATGTAGCTCCTAGTAGCTATTGACGACTTTGATCACACTGCTACCTAAACATCGCTTGTAGAGATTCCATAATCTCATAGGCAGTCTCCATGCTCTTATACTTGGTTCTCAGAACATCATTCATGCTCACAAGCATGTAGCACTTCGTTTTGTTGTTGAATTAAATCCAAGCATCGAACTTGTCCCTAACATTCTTAGGGGCATTGGGATCGGGCTCTTTAGGACATTGGGATCGGGCTCTTTAGGACATTGCTTAGTAACATTCTTAGAGGCATTAGCATCAAGTTTAAATTTGATTTCCATCTTATGAAATTATCATCATTCAATTTCTCAAGTGCTAGTAAAATAGTAATAGAGTTGCCTATGGTAGACATAATAATAACTGAAAAATAAAATATACGTAATTCAATATAATTGAAATAAATATCCAGAATTCAGAAAGTAAATGTGATGCATGAATATAACATATTAAACACATAAATTTATCATTTACTAAACCACGATAAGACAATCTAACAATTAATGTGTCACCTTAGGGTTGGTCAGATTAATCTTAGACGTTTATAAGACATTCTCATCCTTATTAATTAAAACTTAAAATATCTCATATTTTCTCTTTTAATAATAATATATCATTTATTCAATCAAGTCACAATTATCCATATGAAAGCTTAATTGTGACTTTGTAAGTGTTATACATTATTTCAGGTTCCATGACTTACTTTATAATATGCCGTCTTAGGGTTTGTCAACCTTGTTATTGATAGAGTTTGAAACCTTCCTTAGGGGGATGAAAACAAAGCCATCTCCATGTACCTCACGGTGTTGTATTGACATGTCAACCTTCTCCCACTCACTATTTTAGGATAATGTATTTCTATTTTAACTAATCAATTAATTCTAAATTAATTACTAGTTAAAATAATAATTCTATGAATGTGAAATTAACAGTTAATCCAATCTAATTGCTCTAAATTCATTTAACCTTATAAAAAGCTTAAGTCATAATTAAGTAAGTTTAGATTAACTTATTAGTTACAGTCATCAAACTTTAATAAAACTTTTTTACTAAAGTTGGCTATCCTAAAAATTACTATAGCTTTTAGAGTGGTGTGATTACTAAGTTTTAACTAATTAAAACCTAGCAGCTTACATAAAATTGAATTCTCAAAACAATTCATATAAAGATGTTAGGATAGTCCTAATAAATCATGTTTCTACAAATGAGATGCATGATTAAATAAAACTGTGTGAGAGTTTCATGTATGACATGTGATCGGCTAATACATGGTCATGTTATCAATCATATCAATAAATATTTATTTAACAATTAAGTAAAATAATAATGGTCCGAGTGGCCTTTGGGTATTTCTAAATTACAACCATTGAAATAAAAAAATAAAATTACAAAGAGGACCTCAAGATTACATATATCTAAAATATCCCCTTCTCCACCTGATATCCATCTACATAATCTTCAAGTTTTGAACAAAATCTTTTTGTTTGGGAAAAAATATTTTTTCTTAATCGAAAGTTATCACTATAATTATCTTTTAAAATTATTAAATTTGACTTAGTCAATAAATAATTTATGTACTTGGTCAAATTTGAGTCAAACCCAATCAATTAATTAGTCTTTAATATTTATAAAATTAAATATTAATAATCAATTCTAAAATTACATTAATTTCAAAATTAAAAAGATAAAAAAAAGAGAAATGATTTTCATAAAACTCTGCAGTGATAATGTAAGTTAGTATAAAGGTTTCTGCGAAACTTCTCTAGATGTGACAACAATTGTCACCTATGATAGGATTCTCTCACCACCACCATCACTGCCGCCACCCATCGACCGTCGACCGCCACCGACCACCAATTTTCCGGTGAGCTCACTGCCGGATCCAATTTTTCTAGTGGCGCCGGCGTCCGAAATCGTATTTCCGGCGCCGGCGTTGAAATTCCCTAGGAATTCCTATTTTCTCGCGATCAGAATAATTACAATTTAATATTAAAAATAATTTACAAAATTTTCTACTCCCCAAAACGGCTTACACAAGGCCTCAGGAAAAATTAAAGAATAAAGCCTAACTCAATAATTGTCATACCATTAACGATCAATTATTTAATCATACATTCAACAAACAAAACCATCAATTTATTCATACATATCAAATATATTATGAATAATGCAAGAAAATTCACACAATATTTAATACATAAATGTATAAAGACCGCTTTGATACCAATTATTGAAAACGCGGCGCTCGCGCGACGGAGGCGTGGTTTTTAAAATTTATTAAAAAATGATCTTATTCTTTAAATGAAAATAAGCGCGACGTAACGGTTTCTAAAATAAAAACTATTATTGAAAAACTCTTTTCAATCATGATCCATTATATATTTATATATATTAAATCAAAGACATACATGTATATGAATTATATATCTCTTGTAGTCTATATCAAGTGCATTCCCAAACCAACGATCTTGCGTTGCCACAAACAACGGACTTCAAGATCCATACCAAGATTTTCTAAGTCAATCATCAAACGCACTAATACGTGTGTAGAGGCGTAGAATAATTCAAAGACACATTTTCTATCTCTAGATGTACTCAACACATGAGATCTAAATATGTACTAAGAATTATTAATTTAGTGAGATAATCTTCTAAGAGAATATGATGATTATTCTTTCATAGTTTTTGATTAACATTTAATCACATAGAGAGTTTTCACCCTGATTGCGTTCTCAACAGTTTGGCCAACAATTCTCAACTGATCCCACAAAAACTGAGGCCATTAGAAGAATATCTGTATTTTTTTTAGATAATGACAAATCACATTTTTAGGGATAAACAGAAAATTGTATTTAATTTTAAAATTACCATTACAGTAGGACCCATTATAATTTATGCACAACTTCGCTGCCACACAACATTGCAGTTGTCGTGAGTTATCATAGTGCTTCACGGCATTGTGCGACGACACTACTGTAGTGTTGTGTTGCACTACAGTATTGCACATCCACTATTGAAGTGCCATGTGGCACTACAAGAGAATCAGATATTGACATGTGGCCATTACTACAAATTAAATATTTATTTTAATTAGAAAAATATCCACATATCAGTTAATTCAAAATTAACTTATCTGATTATCCCTATGAATTAGCTTATCTGTTAGTTCACAAATAACAGATTTAGTTGATTCAAATTTTGAATTATCATCTAGTAATAATTCAACAAATAATAGATTTAGTTATTCAAATTTTGGATTATTATCTAATAATAATTAAACATTATCCAATTTCACAAATTAGATATACTGTCTCACTTATCAATAATAAGAAAATTAATCGATATAATTATTTATATATAATTTCAAAAAATTAATATAATAATTTAATTAATTAATCACACATAATTATCTCGTAATTATGTACTTGTCCCAGAATAAATTTTTTTTTTTGCAAGTCAGTCATTTTCTCATGTCATGAAATATTCACACGTAGATTGCATAGTACATAGGTGACTTGGAGTCCATTGACCTATAATCCTAAACTCCAACACACCAAATTATTGATTAAACTTTTTAATTAAATAATTTTATTTATTAATTCTATCATTACTCCACTATAAATATGAAGTTGCACTCTTATAGATTATAGAATGTATTTACAGAGTATTCTCGTGTAGTCCATTGATATAATCATTTCACATAGTTTTGTCCTCAAATTATTGGTTCACAAATTAGAGCTGGTCAAAATCACCGTTTTACCTTTCTAATTACCTATTGATCCTTAAAATCTATTAATTCACTAGTGAATAACTAATTTATAATCATATTATAAATTTGAGCTCAATAATCATTCAGTTTCAGAATTAAGACTTAAGGGAACCAATATACAATCCATTAGGAAAGCTTGATTCCAAATTTTGTAAAATCATGTTCCCAACCATCCACTTCACTAAATCCACAAAATAAAAGTTACTAGCCTATTTTACAAACAAACCTTAACGAGTGAATCAAAAGATCTAATAGACATGTACAAGAGTTCATGACCACTCATGATTCAGACTTATCTAAATATGATCATCAGATTGATGTGCATTAAATCTTTATGATAAACGACAAGTTAATAAAAATATAAATCACTTCGGTTCTGTTAGATGTATTTATAATATTTAGTGAACCGTACTAGTAACCATTCATTAAAGATTTCAAACATTAATATGTTACTGACAATTTTACTCATTATCTATGATTTTGATCCTCTCGTTCTAATACAAGATCATAGTCTCATTAATGAATATGTAATTTTTGAGATATTTATATAAATTATTCAATAATAATTTAAAAGAACAATTATAAAAAATTTGTATATACATTAAATTTTATATTAAACTGTTAATACACGTATTTTTAGAGCATTACCCACAAATTTTTTTTTTGAAGCGCATCATCATTAAATAATAATGTTAACACCGCAATGTGACACCGTAAGCAATGTTCTTAGGCAAATAATTGTCACATCATGCCTAGTTCGAGAATATAAATATAACAGTAAACTGTATTGAGAATTGGGAAAGAAAAAGAGTGTAACAAGGTTAAGCCGTTGTCTTAGCTCTTATGTGCTGTTCTCTTAGACCTCATCCAACTTTTGACCTGAAAACAACTTTCAATTCTTTCAACTTTGGATGAAAAGATTCAGTGGGAGTTTTGTTATAGCTAAAAGCAAAAGGGAACCTTTTATATCTTAAGAAAGGTTATATTTATGGTTAGGATGATAGACTCTTAAGAAAAAGAATTCAACTCACACACACTCATATAGCGAAGTTATACTTGATAGTAGTAGAGCATCTCTCAGTAGTGAAGTCTATATTTGTAATAGGAAGAACATCGTTTAGAGGATTGAAATACCCTCCTGTTCCTCAAAACGTGAGGAGATTATGTTAGAATTGAGCTGTTATTATTGAAGAGCAACGATTGATCTGTGTAAGAAAGTATTTCTTAAACTTTTTTCTACCGCCATTAGTAATAGTCTCATAAATTTTAATTTTAAGCTATCATTAGATTTGATAGATTAAATAATAATTTTCAATTTATTTATATGCAATAAATATATAGAAAGGAAAATAATGAAAATTTCATGGTACACAAAACCATGGACCTTTTAGGGTCGGCTAGACCAAGCCCCATCAGGGAGGCCTTGGCCGGCCTTTCTAAAGGAAGAAGAATGACATCATCTTTACACTAAAATGAAAGGTATAATTAGGTGGATGAGCCACTTTTTTTTATCGTGTTTTGTTAATTATTTGGCTGGAAATTGATTTATTTGTAAAAATAGTCGTTTTTCACTGAATAAGATAGTTAGTCTGTGTTTTTACATTAATATCCTTATTATAATAGAAGTTTTGCTAGGTTTTTTTAAGGGTCATATGAAGTTGAGTGGCTACCATGAGAACTTTTCTACAATTTCTTAGATTTCACAAATTGAAACATCACCCGCTCATTTTAACTTCATTATTCATGAAGTTACACTACTACAAAAACATGATACAATGATAATCACTTATATTTAGTACAATGACAGCTTTACAAAACATGTCAAAGGAAAAATGTGTTGGGTAGGTCAATTTTGATAATATGACCGTTTTTTAATTAACTGTCATAAATGGCTTACCTACGATGACAGTGTAAAAATAAACTATCATTGTTTTATAATATAAAAAAATCTCTTATCAGCCAAAGGTTGCTTTAGTTTTGAAAATGCCATCTTATTTAAGCCACGGCAAACCCTAGTTTCATCTTACACTTTAGTTTCAAATGCTCGATTCTCTCTCTCTCTCTCTCTCTCTCTCTCTCTCGTTGCTCCCTTAGTCTATTTCCGTTGCTCTCCATCTCTTCCTTTCTCCCTCTTCTTTGATATGGTATTGGTGAGTTCGACCAACAATTATTGTGGTAAGCTCTAGACACAACATTCAGAGAAAGACGATGATGATGGTGTCCCAACTAAAAAATCCACAATTGATCAATTCGAACTCACCAGTTTCAAGGTACCCCTATAAGTCAAAGAAGCCTCAGATATGAAGCTCGCAAGAAAATCACCTGTTGTTCCCTATCAAAAATTTAATACTGCACCTAGGAGCTCGTGCTAAAACCAACCCAAGCCCGAGCTCTAAATCTCTTAGATGATCTTGTTGTAGCTAATCGTATATAGTCATTAGAGCTCCCTATTGTCTTCATAAGGTAACCTCTCTCTCTCTCTAGTTCTTGATAATCACCTACAGTCGATGTGCGTTTGTTGACCCTAATTTTTTGTTACATTTTTCTAATTTAATATCGAAACATGCATTGAGTTTGATGCACTAGAACATTATTAGTGCGCCTTAAGAACATCAAAGCGTTGCTCGCTCAAAGGTATGGCTCGGTTAAGTCAAATGAGGCCTCAGTTCCTGAGGGAAGCAAGTGTGAGGTTGAGTTAGACACAAATTTTGGGTACTCCAAGAAGTTTGCAGCTCATTATGAGCTCGGTGAAGAAGAGGGTCGCATTCATTTTGGGTTCACTTGCTCGACCAAGACGAAGAAGGGGGGCTTGAAGGGTCTGGATGTGGCTGTTAAGGTTATCCTACATTCAAAGGTTTGGATTTTTTTTCTATATTTTGCTGTTCTTTACTCTTGCCAGCGTGATATCTGTAATGTGTTCTTCTATTCTCTTCTTTTTAGTGTTGGAATTTTTAATTTTACATTAACTTGCTTTAAAATCATTTTCTTATTTCTTCAAGCAAGTGTTATTTGCTTAGGCCAACACTTTGCGTATCTGACTTCTATTAAAATTATCAGTAATTCTATTTTCTTTTTCAGTATGTGTTGCTGATTGTTAGTTCAATTTATGTTTTAAATTTCATCAAGAGTATTTTAGAGTACAAAGAGAATAAATGTTCTGGTGCATCAAACATATGAGGTGGTTGGCCAGAAGAAGATGACTCTTTTATTGGCTTACTTTCTGGGTTGATGATGGGTTAAATGGCTGGCTCATGGGTTGATGATGGGCTATATGGCCCGTGCATCATATTTTTTCAGCCTCTAGTTTAAAAGACATGGCTGTTGCTATATTTAGTGCGCCTTAAGAATGGTAATTTAAGAATCAAGAGCATATCTTTGGTAGCTTACTATTTTGTGCATGAATTTTATTATTAATGGTTATCGATTTGTATTCATGTTGCTTGATAACTTGTTATACACTTAACATGTGAATGTGACTTTAATTTTTATATTATTTTTATTATTGTTTGGAGTGGATGAGAGTATCGACTCAAAATGAGAATGAAAACTTTAAACAAGTTTGACAAGATGAACTACATACAATTTTTTATTCTTAGATCTTTAATATTCTGTGATGTGATATTGGAATACTGTTCTTAGGGACGCGAGCTTGTATTGCATGTCTTATACCATCTGCACTCTCGCATGATTTCTGAATCAGTTGAAAGTTCATCATTTACTACAATTGTATACAAAAAGTTCCTTTTGACAGTGGTAGGCACCTTCAAACTGGCTCAACTTTTAGATCAATTTTTTTCTCTAGTGTTTGTATTCTCAAAGTTTAGTTCATCACTGTAGTTGAAAGTTCAAATGGCATTGTCAAGGTTTTCAAATCCTAAGCAAGATAGTTTATCCAAATAAGTGAATTGTGTAAATTCTACACAAGTTAATTAGTCCAAAACTCGTTTAGCAAGATTTGGCAGAGGCTAATGCTAATGTGCGCAAGAGAATTGGATACATGTTTTCTGAATTGTAGGTTCTGCCTCCTTTTTTTAATTAGTTTCTATTACTTCTCATGGTTCATGTCTAATCTTTGGGGGGTTTTTAATTTTTTTATACCAATTTATGTAATCATTCCGTAAACTAATATCTACAAATTCTTCTTTTCTTTATTGTATGCATCTATGCATTTCCATTACATTAGTCGGTTTCAAACTTTCATTGCATGTGGGTTCAGTATGAAGAAGTATTATTTGTAATTTATTTTCTTATAATGAAGAAAACTTGTTTTCTTTTATTATTATTCAAGATACTTGACCCTCACAATTTGTTATCAGGTCAATGCTTATGTGAGTGTTTCTTGTAATTTGAGTAAGTCTTGGGAGTTCTTATTCTAGAATGTGTTATAATGGACATTGTCATATACTCACATCATTTACCTATTTATGGTTAATCTGCTTAACCACGTGCACTTACATGATTTACTTTTAATATTTGTTTATGTATTTCCTGCCCTTTCCCATGATAGTGATCTTAATTTAGTTACTTATCGTTTCTAGTACTATTTGTCTTTATTGTCAAATGATGTCTTGTACAAATCAGGAAGCAGCTTGATGCAACCCTCCAAGACTTGGAAGAGAAGCAAAATAGCAAGAAAGAAGCGGTTTGTAATCATTCTTTAAAAATTTTGCCAATTTGTACAAATGCCTCAAGCATGTACCAATTACTCATAGTTGGCATTATTGTCTTGTAGATTTTGAAGGTATAACAGAGGATTCAGTCTCTCCAGGCTGGAAAAGCCAAGGTGCAAAGTACATTAGTAGTTGTGACATAAGCTGTAAGTAAGTTAATCTCTATTTGAGGCTTTGAATGTGGTTGTTCTTTCTTCCCTTCTTGTTAGGTATTCTTCTTGTTATTAAACAATTTGACAATGATTAAAAAGATTGTCTCATAATTTTGTGTTAGATGGACAATTATATATTCGATTTGTATAAGTCACATTTTATTCATTCATTTGTTGCGAATTCAGTATCTAAAAAATTATTTTAACTCATAGTACTAAGCCATTGATTGAAGAGAAAAGCACTTGCTCGATTTCTGATTGGAATATGAAGATAGACCGAACTACGAACTAGGAAGGTTCTGTCTATATAACCAAGTGTCCTCTACAGCCTTTCACTTGGATCAACATTGAGTTCATTATCCTATTATTTGATCAATTATTCTAGGCAAGCTTGAACTCATAAGAATAAGTCAATGACATGCTTCTGGAATGCAAAATATATGATACTCTGATAGCATAATTATTTAATCATCTCTAGTTATTAGAGCTTTTCCAATGCTTTGACACAACTATAGAACCCTACTGCCAAGTTTTGCTTACTCTAATATACGTTTTAAATAAAAAGACCTTGAATTTTAAGCTAAGCTATGTTATTTATTTGAAAGAGAGGAGATACATTTCTTATATATATTCTTAATGTACCATGCTAAGCATACTGCCATATTTGCTTTGGACCAATGTTAGCCATTTTGCTTTTGACCATTGTTTCTGAAATTACATTCATGGCCTGAACCTTCTCAACTTTTCCTTTAAGTAAACTATTTAAGCCTGCTATTTAAATATTTTGTAATTAGATGATATTAGGGATAATGTCATAGCCTGGCTTTGTGTCATGGGAAAGATGTTTTTGTCTTTCAATGACATTTTTAAAATAAATTATGGGATCTTTTAATGACGGAGATTCTCCGTCATCTAATACATTTTTCACGGGACTTTTAGATGATGGGGATTCCTGGTCATCTAATATCTTTTCATAAGAGTTTAGATGACGGGGACTCCCCGTCATTAGAGGTAAAAAATTGAGACTTTTAGATGACGGGGATTCACTATCATCTAAAATCTTTTCGCAGGACTTTAGATGATGGGGAATCTCCGTCATTAAAGACCAAATATCAAGATTTTTTAATGATGGGGAATGTAAAGATGATAGTCCGGTAGGTCTATCGGCCGTCAATAAAAGGATTATAATGACAGATTTTACCCGTAATCTAATCCCCTTTTGTACTAGTGTTATTCTTTTTCTAAACATCCAATTTTTTTGGATTTGCTCTATGGGAAATAGATCTTAGGTTTGCTCTATGGCGAGATACATGATGTAATAGATCTTTAGATTTACTCGCCATAACCTCATAAATTTCAACAATGTTTGGGTGTTTCACCATCGTCATAGCAACATTCTCTCTCTGATTATTTAATTTTTTTCCTCAATAATTTTTAGATTTTAGAGTTTTTTGCCGGAAATAAATATTAAATTAGGTGGAGAATGTTATACTACTTTTATGATTTAGTTATTAGAGATTTATTTATTTTGGATGTTGACCAGTTTCGTTGATTTTATGACATAATGATCTGATTGTTTATATTATTTTGTGACTCAATTATTCTTTAATTGATTGAAGTATGAGTCATATGTTGAATTTTTTATGCTAATTAGTAATTGTGGATTATATTGTGAATATGTATAACAATGCCATTGTTCGTAAATCTTTTCACTTCTACATATTGACCCTCTGTTTAGCTATGTTTTTCAGAGGTAAAACATAGTATTTTCTTCATTATGCAGATTAGCATATTTCAAGTTTATTATATGGTATAGTATATACTATAATATATAATTATATATTATTTGTATGTCGTGGTAACTTACTGATTCTTATTATATTTTTTATTTTTATTCTTACATACTATATTGTCAATATACTATAGCTCTTTTTTTATGGAAGCAGGATGGAGAAATAAATTAAACTGACTATAAGTTAAAGTTATTGTTGGTTAGTGAAGATACATCACACAATGTGTTAGTCAAGTAGATATGATAATGTTCTATGGCTATGTTTATTATATCAATGAGAATGCTCATCACTAAGTTTATTGGTAATGTAATAATTATTTATATAAAAATTAAAATACACATAATTTATTATAATATACATGTAGAAGTAATGATTCAAGTATCATAAAGATCACACATTCTAAAAGTATTTATAAAATATTATATCCATCGCCACATAATTAGTATCAATCTTCATAATCGTTTCAATCCATCATTTCTATCATAAAATTATATCATTCAATTTTCAAAATTATTTATAGTATATATTTATATCATGTAGTGTATTACCATATACGTATAGAAATAATAATCTAAGTATAAAAGAGATCTCATAGTATATCCACAATCCCAAAAAGCATTATACATATCATCATAAAATTAGTATCATTCATCATAATCACTAAAATCCATCAATTCTATCCTAAAAATAATATCACATTACAAAATTAATTTGTATCATCAAGAATTTATCATCCACCATCTTATGCAATCAACAATATACATCATAAGTGTCCTAGAAACTATTTCGAACATCACATAAAAATTTAATACCTAATTACAAAAGATTGTGGTAAAAGGTTGAAGGTTTGTATGTTATCTCTGTGGTAATTTTGCATCATTATTTTGCTAAGTCCTCATTTCCTGGTCATTGCTAGCCTACATAAGAAGTTGGCATCTTATAAGTTATTTTATAGATCATCCATTAGAAATATATGTACTTTGATGATGTTTCTGTGGAAAAATTACAAATACTAATTAACAACCGATAATATACCCATAGTCAATAACAATATACCCATAATCTAGGTAACGGTGTGTTTCAACATTAAATGCTCAACAATAGTAACTAACAACTTATTTTAATACTCTATCAATCACCTAAACTAACAAATCTATTAATAAAAGAATCCAAGGCAAAAAAGTAGAGTATATAAGCTTAAATATAATTTAAATCAAAATCTCAAACCAACTTAAAATTTAAGAAACCACACTCAGGTAATAAAATTACATAAGCAAGGAACATTAAGAATTGAAGGCAAAAAACCATGGAATATATAATCTTATCTTGATGGGAAGGTTATAATTTAATTGTTAGAGAATCAAAGTGAAAAAATCACAAAAATTAGAACCCTATAAAGCAAAATCACGATAGAATTAAGAAATCATTGAAATCATGATATAGAAAATCATGAAATTTGTAGTGAAGAAAATTTGGAAATCGATTCAAGAAACTATGAAAACTATGGTTAAAAATCATGAAAAATTGCAGACAAATATAGGTAAACTGTAGACATCAAATATGGTGAATCACAAACAGAAAGTATGGTAAATCGAAACAAAAAATGGTGAAGTAATTACTTGATTTTAGCGTTTGATTTATAACAAAGATGAAGCTTCACGATGGACATGGAGATGCAGTTGTACGATAGACGGATGGAAAGTGAGAGTGGAGGAGATTCTATTTTGTTTTGTTGTTGAGTAGTGATAGTTTTTCGGATCGGGTTCGGTGAAATGAAAGAGATTGTGCGTTGTTTGGTTGTTGAAGCGGTGAAGGTTTTTGGGATATTAGTGCCTGATGAGGGAGATGGTATTTTGGTCTGCTATTTCATTTGGTTAGTGGGCTGAATCAAATTCTGCCATATTTGTAATTGCGTTATTTTTTGGATAGTTTCTTAATTATGTTTAAAAAATATAGCTAAAAATAAAATTAGTCATCCTCAACTCTAAAAACAATTGGCGCTAAAATCAAGGCCCACACACTCAGTGAAAATTGAATGTATCGTCGATAAAATTTATATAATATGTATTGTATATATAAAATATATTGATGTATCACATATATATTTTAATATAAACTATAGATATTATATATAGTTAAAAATTGAAAAGCAAGTTCGTGGGCACCAAATTTTTTTGCATGCTGTTTTTTATGGGAAGCGTGCCAATGACTATTTTTTTTAAAAAATTTATACTTGTTGCCATTTTTATGATTTTAAGTGATTTTTAAGTAATTAGCATACTTATAGTCTTAATTAGATTTTTATCTAACTTTTTGAAAATATTAGATTTTTGTCAAGTTTATTTAAATTTCCAGATTTTTTTTAAATTTATATACCATAAAGTCTTTCATCATATATTAAAATTATTAATAGAAAACTCCAACAACTAAAGAATTTACATCCTATAAATTATAAATTAAAAAAGTCATCTCTCCTAATTAATCTACTTATTAATGTAATTCGATTTACTAGCAAAAAATATGATTTTTAAATAATCTCTATCAAATCAATCAAAATATCTCTCTTATTCCAAAACTAAGAAAATCTACTCAAACCTCTCTCTATCTCTAAATTGATACAATACTAAAAGGGTACAAAACAAGAAATGGGTATTTACATTGAGTCATTTCTATCTGTTACTCTATCCCCTCTCTTTATGAAAATCGATGCAAACACCATATAACTTTTAATTTTTTTAAAAAAGGAAGATTTATTCTTTTAGGTGAAAAATATATTTTGATTTTGTTTAAATTTTCTGACAATTTTGACTTCCTTTATTATATTTATGGAATGGAAAACTTCGATACATATTTTTCAAGATTTTATTCTTTATAAACGTGTTCACATTTTCGGGTGTTGATAGAAATTGACACTAAGAATTTTTTTAGTTAATACATAATGACATTATATTCATATTAATTGATATTCAATCAGAGATAAAATTTACATCGTTCAACAAAGTATTATAATCAATGTAAATATACATTGACATCGATAATACGTAATGTGAATATATAAATACATTATATTCATGTTAATATATAGATAAAATACACATATTTAACACATGTTAATAAACATTAACACTCAAACCAATTCAATATTAATTCCAATTCATGTCATTAACTTGTTAATACATGTTAACATTGCCTGATTATTCATAGATAGTGTTCTTCAATGTGGTTTGTCTGCTATTTCTGAAGTCCCTTCCCTCTAGTTGTCTATTGATGTAATTCATACATAGAAGTTCTATTTTAATTAAGATTGGCAATCCATAAAAACAGGAGATGAGCATGTTAAAACAAGAGCAATAAGCATTTTGCGCTATTATTAAAATATTTATCCACACACTATAGAAGGAGGTGAGTAGAATTGGTTCTCCTTTTAAATGAAATCAGAGATTGACTTCTGTGGATCAGAGTCTTAGAACTGTCAAGTAAGAAATGAAGCAACGTCGATTTCTCCCACGTGATAGCTTTTTTGCTGTTGAAAAAGATTTGCTGTCATCAAATGAGTTTTTTCAGGTTTGGAAATGACGAATGAGAGGTTAGGTAGAAGAGACTTGCGGGTGTGAATGCTTTTTTAGAGAGGAGACGATTTTGATTATTTTTTTAATTTTGTTTAGTTCTAATTGTTGTTGTTTTTGTTTTGAGAGAGTACATTTTTTTAATTAGGAAACAAGCTTGTAAAATCTTGGTTGTTATGGATTATTTTTTATGACATTAAAGGATTAGAATTTGATGGATTAGTATTTAATGTCGTAAAATAGCTGTAAATCTTGTTGTCAATTTCAAACTAAGGGTAAATAAGTCTAATGATAAAATGTTTAAATAAAAAAAGTTAAAACTGACATAAATCTAAATAGTTAGAAAGCTGGATAATAATTTAATTGGAGATGTAGAAATTATTATTTAAAGCAAATATTTTAAACATGGTATATTTTTTAGCATTACTAAATTAAATGAAAATGAACAAGATGAGGTCAAAAATTTTGTTCAAAAGGACATTTTTTCTAACAAAATCCATGGTATTTGGGGTAATAATACGACAAAAAGAATATAGTATTCTTTTATATATATTCATTACTTTTACGTTGAAGGTTATTTTAAGAATTATGAAAGTCTAAAAGGGTAAAAAAATTGATACTTTTACAAATTTAAATGAATAAATAGTATACAATTTGACTATTTTATAAATTTAAGAGGAATATGATATACAATTTATGTTTTTAGGGATCTGAAGTGATAAAATATATACAATTTAATAATTTTATAAATTCGAAAGGTGGCAAGTAGCATATTTACATGGTAATTATATAAAATAGTATATAATATAACAGGTAATTGCCCTTTCCCTAACAGATAGAGCTTGTTTGGTAGTCCGTACTGTACAGTATTAAAAACAGGACAATACTATTTTAGTACTGTCCGACGTTTGGTAAACATATGAAGCTCGTACTAGTTAAGTGGATGTGACTATTTAGTCCCACCCACATGAAATAATTTAGTCCTCTCCTAGGAGGGACTACACCGGACTAAAAAAATAAAACTGTTTTTTAATTTATATTTTAAATTAATTTTTTAAATGATTTTTTTATTAAAATGATTTTTTTAATTTATATCTTAACTTCACTCACTGACAAAACTAATTTATGATATTTTGAAAGGTGCAAAATTAATTACTTATGACTTAATTTTACCAATTTTCAAAGTCATTTACTATCTTTTTCTTCCTTTTTTCTGAATTTTTAGAGTCTCTCAATCATATGAGTAGTTCTATAATCATTTATATATTTTAAATGACTTATTTTGTGTATTAAAAATTTAATGGATTTTTTTATAATTTCAATGTTTATAACGATAAATTATCACTATTTTAAAGTTTACTGATATAATTGAATTTGTATTTTTAGTCAAAAAATAGAGAATTTACGGTGATAGCATGAATTAGATAATTTTTTATAGTTGAAAATGTAAAATAATATGTTAACGAATTTCAAATAGACTTTTGCGGATCAAATCATGACAAACAGTTTTATAATCTAGTACTATAGCGTGCCAAACATTGTATAAGTGTTACCGTTTTTAACTAATACATTATTAAACATTGAACAATATTATTTAATCAAGTACAATACAGTACGGTACAGTTCGACAGATTTAATATAGTACTATTCAGTACTATCCTAACTGATAAACGAGTCTCATGTGAGGAACTAGTGGAAGAAAAAGAAGAGCCCTCCCTGCCTAGGGCCATTATCTTTCCTTTTCCCTCTTAGACCTAACAAACTAGTGGAAGAAAAAGAGGAGTTTTAAGTTGCCCCACCTTCTCTCTTGCTGGCCTTGGATACTGAAGGTACGCTTGTTGAGGATGAATGTGAACGCAACTTGTTGTCCTATAGGTTTGGGCGTTCGATTGTGAAAAACTCATATGCAACCAGAAATATTGGTACATTACACATACAATTCAAAACTACATTTTGATAATAAGTCAGAAATAGTTTAACCACAATTCATCAGTAATTAGTTCACATTTAAGAGTAATTAAATATTTTACTCCTCACACAAGGAATTTAAAGTCCTCCAAATCCACTCATCACCCAGAGGAAATGTAAAAAAAAGTTGTAAAGAAATTAAAATAAATTGATAAAATGTAAAAGCCGCCCACCTCTCCCTATTTGTCATTTTAAAGTTTTTTTTAAAAACTTATCCTAATAAGAAATATGTGTTGACGTTAACTAAAAATTAATTTATGCTATTTTAATAAGTTATTAATATAAAATTTTCACTACATTATTTATGATAAAATATAATCCATTTTATATGATCAATTTTTTTTCTAAAACAGAATACCTATATATCAAAATAGTTGAAATGTTACATTTTTTTTCTTCAGAAAATCGAAATGATCACCGAAACAGAATGATAACTATGATTTAACATCATATTTATTTTGAATTTATGTGAGTAAGATAAAAAATATTATATTATTGATATATCATTATTCAACCAAGCTGTAGAATGTCACATGTATGTTTTTAGAAAAAGAAATAGTATACAGTAGAAATGCGCTCTCAAAATTAAAAGAAAGAGTTACATAAATAGAATTAAATCATCTATTTCGTGTTTTATTTTCAACTTGATTTTAATTTTTTGTTTGTTTGTAACTTTAGAGTAACTATATTTATGTAACATATTGATTATACTAACATATAAAATATAACATAAATAAAGTTTCAAAAAGTGTGTTATAATTGAATTATATTTTAACTTCTACTATTTAAGTTTTATAAAGACAATTTATTTTCCTCTACATTAAAAATAATTTAATACAAAGTTGAGTTTTCTCTATATAACTTCTTAAATAACTTGCTACCATTCAATCAAAGTTATCAATTGAAATTAACTTAAAATGATTTAATAATTACTTTTTTTCTAAATTCATTAAATAGAAGAATGCATTTTGAAATTAGCGCCTACTTGATCAATTTATTATAAGTTTAAAAATAATAAATTATTAAATGCCACATGTAACTTATAAGATTATTTTGGATAATGTATCAATAATAAGTGGACAAAATTGGTAAAAAATGATTATCATCTCCTTCCTACTTTTAATAGATTATAGATTATAGACGAGGCTTAGGAGGAGAATGGTTTTTAGATAACTTTGTCCAAAAATATTAAATTAATTTCGAAAATTACCCTTACATTAATTAAAAATTTGATATATTTTAATTAAGATATTAATTACAACTTTTGGAATAACCTTATGAATTCAAAGTAACATTCCATAATGAGTCTTTTGAACCCCTACGAAATCCTATAATTAAATCAAGAATATTTACATTCATAGCTAGAAGCCCGCGTTATCATTTCTTTAGCAATTCTAATTAGTATTACATATTCTTAGTTAAAATTATAATTAAATCAAGAGTATTAGTAAAATTATGTTGATCAAGATACTCGACGAAAAGGAAACGACTAAAATCAAGACACTTCCTCCTCTTCTCTCCCTTATTTTAAACTTTATTTGAATACCATTTTCTTGTCAAAGTTACATTACATATTCTAAGGGGAATGATGTGATATGACTCGAACCCACGATCACCTCTATATTATATGTGTGGGGTTTAACCAATTACGTCAATCCACTTTATCTATTTTATTAGCATTTATTCTCCCTAATTAGAATTGAAATTGCTCTCAAATTAATATTTTCAGCCCTATCAATTTTATTATAAATATCCATAAATTTTAATCACATTAATACACTAATTAAGTCACACGTTCGGGACATGTGATATATATGCTTTTTGTATTTTGATTATTTCTCATATATTATTTGTCTATTTAAATAAAAAATTTAATAAAGTTATGTTTTCTTAAATAATGGAATTTTTCTAATATATTTATTAGCGAACAAAGTAACTTAAACTATTTTTCAGCCTACAAAATAAAACTCAAACTAAGAAGAAGAAAAAAAAATAAAAACTTATAAAGATATACACCACTATTATGAGAAAAAAAATTAACTAATAATAATGTACTATATTAATGGAATTAAAGGGTGATTTGGAAATTGTATAATATTGAGTAGATAAAGTTGTTTAAAAATAATTTTCATTCTCATCCCATTTTTAATATAGTAAATATTAAAGATTATATATTGATCTTTGATTATGCTTAACTACGTTCCGTGAACGTGACGTTTTACTTGCAAACCATGGGCAGATTTAGCTAGTCTCTTTGAAATTCTTTTTATTTTTTTACTGTTCCTTAATTCTATTTAAATTTGTGGTGGTTTCCTAAAAATTAGATGCGTGCCCGAAGCCCTTTGAAATTCATTTAACTTTTTCCTATATTTTTCGTCCTATGTAAGTTTATAGTATTTTTGTTCTCAGAATGAGATATGTTATGCTCTCTTAAAGTATATAAGAACGCTAGTTTCTTTTGACAAAAAAAGAGGAAGAATTGCTCATTCAACCTTAAGTTTTCGAGAAAATAGGTTTTTTTACATATACTTTAAGATTTTTTAAAATTTATGTTACAAAGTTTAATTATTTTCTATTGATTTTTTAAAATCATTGTTAGACGGTTAATTATTTTCTATTGATTTTTTAAAATCATTGTTAGACGGCTTCTCAACACAGCATACTGTATAATTTTCTAAGCCAATTATTCTAAACTTGTTTTACTGATATTAACACTAGTGATAATGTAACAAATTATTTATAAAGAGATTGTTTTTATTTGTTTGGAATATTAGTTTAATTCAAGTGTCAGTAAACAATCAAACAAAACCTATGTAAGTGTTAAGTGTAATGAGAATTAGATTTGTATTAGTTTTTTAGCAGTACTAGATGTAAAAAACGTGCACCAAAATTGTTTTCTTTAGTTTTCAAACCTTAAAGTAAAGAAGACTAATGATCGTTAACATTACGTTGAATGAATAATTTTTAAATATGTTTTACTGTTCATAATTAGTTTTTGTGAGAATACATTTTTCATTGCTATTCGGTAAATATTTATCAATATATAATCATCATTTACAAATGTTGTTGCTAAATATTATCTAACTAAATGGACATACACGAATAATTGAGCATAATTAACTCTACAAAAATAACACATCTCTGTCGTCAAGAAAAAATTCACAATAAAAATAGAATATGAAAATATAGCAAATTAATTGGTGAGATATAAAAATGTCCAAAAGATCAGGTGTAGAAGTTGGAGAATGAAACTTTAAGTAATAGTCATAAGTACTAGTGAAAGAATTAATTTAATAATGTACATAATTATGAGTAAAACAAGTTAAGGTTGTAACTTGTATAATTAATTCATTTATTCTCCCAATAATATCATGTAACTTTTCACTTCTCATATTCTTTTCACATTTACACATAACTCTTAAATTTTGTGATTAAAGTCTCTTTTATTATTCATAACTCTCTATTATTCATGTTTTTCAATATCACTCTTATCTCAATTTTATTACAGACTTTTACAATAACCACTAAATTTATATTGAATTAATGACGCTTTAGTGATACTAGATGTAAAAAATGTGCGTTGCACGTGACAAGAAACAAAGTAGTTTCTTTTAGTTTCTAAACCGTAAAGTAAAGAAGAATAACAACCTTTTAGCATTATGTGAATAAATAATTTTCAAATGATTTTTGACTGTTTCTAATTAGTTTTTGTAACAATACATTTTTCATTGACAATTGGTAAATATTCATGAATATATAATCATCGTTTATAAATGTCATTTACTAAATGTTATCTAGCTAAATGGATACACACAAATAATTGAGCATAAATTAACTCTACAAAAATAACACATCTACAAAAATAACACACATCTCTGGTCAAGAAAAAAAATTCTCAAATGAATATAGATTATGAAAATATGACAAATTAGTTGGTGAGACATAAAAATGTCCAAGAGATCACGTGTAGAAAATAAGTTGGACAATGAAACTTTAAGTAATATTTATAAGTACTCTTAAAGTCAAAGAATTAGTTTAATTATACATATAATTGTGATTAAAACAAGTTAAGGTTGCAACTTATATAATTAATTCATCTACTCTCCCAATAACTTCATGTGACTTTTTAAATCTCATATTCTTTTCACATTTACACATAACTCTTCCAATTTGTCATTAAAGTCTCTTTTATTATTTATAAGTCTCTATTATTCATGTTTTTCAATATCATTATTACCTCAATTTTATAACAAAGAATTTAACAATAACCACTAAATTTATATAGAATTGATGACACTTTAGTGATATAATATCATTTTTGTTGTACAAATATATGATTATAATACTCATTTGAATAAACTATTTTATAAAAATTTAAGCTTTAGTATATCAAACTAATATTTTTCAAAGCACATGAACTTTGTAGAATCCGTAACTTCAAATATTTTGTCTGAGTATAAATATATATAAATAATAGTCTATTACACTAGTTTTCATATATCAATTTTTTATACACCATACAATGCTAATGTAAATTTTGATTGAAAATATGTTCATTACTACAATAAATTCATTTAAAAAATTAAATTACTTAATGAATTAGTGTTATGTAACTTTTATTCGTCTTTCTATTTTATGCTATAATGTTCTTTTATTCGTTTTATATTTTGGTAACAAATATTATTGTTTTAATTAATTTTTACTGCTTATGAGTATTCATTTCTCTCATTTTAAGTTTGTCTCCTATTAAATACGTTAAGACAATAATTTTAATATATAAATAATAAATTAATTTAATATTTTAATCTACAATAAATATATTTAAATAAATTTACATTAAATAAGTTGTAGAATGTTTTTGACATTTAACTAATTTGGTTGGACAAATGTGTCTAAAAATGGTTCTCCCCCTAAGCCCTACTCAAAAGTAGTAGAGATAACTTGTTGTACAAATGTATAATTATAATAATCATTTGAATAAACCATTTTGTAAAAATTTATGTGTAGTATATTTAACTAATATTTTTCGAAGCACATGAACTCTGTGGAATCCGTAACTTCAGATATTTTTTCTGAGTATAAATATATATAAATAATGGTCTATTAAATTAGTTTTATTATATCAAATTTTTATACACCATACAATATTAATGTAAATTTTTGATTGAAAACATGTTCATTACTATCATCAATCTGTTAAAAATATTAAATGACTTTAATAAATTAGTGTTATGTACTTTTATTTGTCTTTATATTTTGGTAACAAATATTGTTCATTTTATGTTTACGACCTATTAAATTCATTAAGACAATAGTTGTAATATATAAAAAAAATATTTAATTTAATTAATAAGTTAATCTACAACAAATATATTTAAATGAATTTTCATTAAATAAGTTGTAGGGTGTTTTTGAAATTTAATTAATTTGGTTGGATAAATGTGTCTAAAAATATTTCTCCTCCTTAAGTCCCGTATAGAAGTAGTAGTGATTAAGACAATTAGCTTACTAACTATTATGATAGTTATATATTAGTCCTTCCATCTTGTATAATGCAGAATATACTTGTCTCGAAGGCTTAATAATAATACGAGGAAACATTCTTTCTTCTTAGCTCTCTTCTTCTCTCTTTTGTTCTCTCTTCTCTTCTTTCTTTCACTATTATTCTTAATCAACCTGACATATTATTCTTCATGGTATCAAAGCCACATTAAGATAAACGTCTCTAAGAAATGCTTACAAATAAGGATTTTGACTCTGATATTCATTCTCCAATTTTTCTTCTTTCAAACATACGTAATCTGATTTTTATCAGATTAGACTCATACAATTTTATTCACTAAAAATACCAAATGACCTTCATTCTTAATACCCATTCAATTTTTGCTTTGTTGATGGAAGCCTAACATGCCTCGAGCAGTTCATCACCAATGGACTACTCAAGATCAGGAAATCTAAGATTTGATCAATGTACAACTCAAGATCAGGCCTTGATGACCTTGATCAATGCTACACTCTCTCAAATGGCTTTGTCCAATGCAGTAAGATACAACACATCAATTGAAGTTTGGTGTGATATAGAAACAAGATTTGCCTCCATCCCTAGATCAAATATCCCACAACTCAAATCTGATTTGCAAACCATTGAAAAGAAAAGTAATGAAGATATTGACTCATATATACTGAGGATCAAAGAGATAAAAGATAAACTTACTGCTATTTCAGTGTGTCTTGAGGATAAAGACATCCTGGTTTACACCATAAATGGCCTCCTTTATAATTCAACACTCTCAAAACAACAATAAGAGCCAATGCCAAACCTATGAGCCTTGAAGAAGACCAACTTTCCATATGCCTAATTAATAACTAAAGCTACTGGTGTTGCATGTGACACTTCACAAAAAACACATTTTGTCAATGCTTTTCTATCATTTTAGCTTCTGCATAATTTTGATAGAAAAACTCTAATATTTTTCAAAACTTTACTGATATTTCATCATCTGAACAAACGACAGAAAATAATCACTCTATTTCTAACATATCTTCTTCTGATGCACATTGAATCCTTACTTCTCAAACTTCACTTATACTAGCATTTTCTATTGATATTCAACCTATTACCATTCAACCTCCCAATAACACCCACTCCATAAAAACTAGATCTAAAGTAGCAATTATAAAAAAAACAAAACATATACTTTCTAATGTTCACAACTCTAGCCTTTAGAACCTATTATATGCTCTATTGCCTATAAAAATCCACAACAAACTGGCTATGGAAGATGGGTTTCAGGCTTTAAAACCTCAGCAAACTTGATCCTTAGTGCCTTTATCTTCTGAAAAGAACCTTGTTAGATGCAAGTGGATGTATGGAATCAAGTATAACTCAGATGACACTATTGCTAAATATAACGCAAGGCTTGTTGCCAATGGATTTCATCAGGAACATGGTCTGGACTATGAAGAAACCTTCATTCCTATTATCAGGAAGCTAATAATAAGGACAATTCTATCTCTTACAGCATAATTCAATTGGCCTCTTAGACAATTAGATGTGAATAATGTTTTCATGCATGGATTTCTCAAGGAAGAGGTGTAGATGTAACAACCTCCTAGATTTGTTGATCCTTCTCAACATCAATATGTTTGCAAACTCAAAAAATCAATGTATGGCCTAAAATAGGCTCCAAGGGCATGGTTTGACAAATTTATCTTTCATCTTCAAACTCTGGGATTCATTACTTCATAAGCTAATACTTTCCTCTTTAATAGATTTGCTGGACATCTCTTACATATCTTCTACTGTATGTTGAGGATATAGTCATAACTAGACTAGGTAAGCTCTACAATGAACAACTTATCTCATCTTTATAGCTGGAATTTGAGATGACAGATTTATGTAAGCTTCAATACTTTTATGGTTTAGAGATTCATCAATCTTCCAAAGGCATCTTTGTTAATCAACTAAAGTATGTCAAATACCTTTTCAAGAAAGCTGGTATGAAAAAAGCTAAACCCTACAACTCTCCATGCTCTACAAAATCATATCTCACTTCCTACTCAGGCTCTCTTCTATCAAATATAACCTATTACAGAAGCTTAGTAGGAGCTCTACAACACCTTACTTTCACAAGACCTAACATAACCTTCACTGTTAATAAGGTATGCCGATTTACGCACACTCCAACTATAACACACTTCTCTGCTGTCAAAACAATTCTTAGATACATCATTGCAACTTTGGATCATGGAATCTGGTTCAAACCTGGAAATCTGCAACTTCATGCCTTCACTAATGCAGATTGGGTTGGTGATCCATCTAGCAGAAGGTCAACATCATGTTCTGTTGTATTTTTGGGCTCTAATCCCATTTCTTGGAGTGCTGAGAAGTAAACCATAGTGGCAAGATCCTTTATAGAAGCTAAATATAAGGCATTGGCAAATACTGCTGCTGAACTCACTTGGTTAAGACAACTTCTATGTAATCTCCATGTGTATCTCAAAGACCCTCCAACATTATGGTGTGATAACACCTATGCTATTTTATTGGCTTCTAACCCATCTTTCCATGCTAGAACAAAGCATATGGAAATTGACTACCACTTTGTTAGAGAAAATGTGGTTAAAAAGGATTTGATCTTTCTTCATATTGGTACTGAGTTTCAACTTGCAGATCTCTTCACAACACCTCTCTCCACGCCAAGGTTTAATGCTCTTAAAACCAAACTCATGCTCTTGCTACCTGGTATGAATTTGTGGGGGGATGTTAAGTGTAATAAGAATTAGCTTTGTATTAGTTCTTTAATAGTATTAAGACAGTCTATAAGTGCCTAAAATAAAATTCACGGATCCACCACCAGTCTTTTAGAAACGAGCTTGATATAAAATTCTCTCTATCTTATCTCGTATAGGATGACTTTATGCAAACTTTTATACATATACTATAAATACCATTTTTTCTTATGGTGTAAGTGGGTGGAAAGTGTGGAGATACATATATGTGCAACTTTACAAATGAAATTCGAATTAGAAACAATGTTAGAAAATTTGGACGTGATAGTAGAGCTTAGAAGTGTGGCTAATATGTGGAATTCCACAAGTAAGAGTGTGTAGCACAGACATTTGCACAAGCAAAATGGATGTTTAGCAAACTTGTGGAGCTTAGCCCCAGAAAATGTCACCCTCTTTAATTTTTCACCCCATAAACCTTTCTCCACCACAATATATCTGACATGTTAAAAAAAGCCCTAATTTTTCTTATTCTAAAATATATATATATATCCTGTATTCTTGGCACTATTAAGCGAATATCTCATTTCTCAAATACATATACATAACATTGTTTCTCCATAAATTTTGTATCAGTTTTCCAATTTAAAAAATCTTTAGTTCATTTATGCAACTTATTTACTCTAACAATGGTCATACTTGAGAAGAAGGAAACTGGGTTTTCCATGTATTGTTTCGTCTGTGATTAGAATTCAACTTCCCTCCATTCCTTTGGCGAGAATAACGGAGATGACGATGAAGACGATGATGGAATGGACGTGGCACCGGCAGCATAGGTGAATATATGATCATCATATATATAAAATTGAGGGCCCATTATCTTATTTGGTAAAACCCTACAAAATATTATAAATATGTTTACTATGTTTTTGTTGTGATGATCAATTATGTAGCCCATTGCATACGGCTGGAAGAGTTTCCTTATTCTACAGATATTGAGTTTATTACGTTATAAAGAGTTCCTTTTTGTTAAAGACTTTTAGTATATTGTGGTCACTATACCAATACCGCTTCACAAATCTCGACAGTTGTACGTATTGAGGTCAACGCTTTGACGGATTATTCTTCTTTTTCCCATATTACATACTAGTTCTTCTTATTTGGAGTATTTGTAATATTATTTTATACTATTTCCTCACAATGACAGTATTTTATACTATTCTATGGTTTTCATTTTTGAACTGAAAGAATCATTTTTTTCTTTTTTGGTCAAGTGAATTAATTTATTATGATACAATTTATAAATTATTTTATAGCTAGTGTAAATAAATATTCTGTTCACTTGTAAATTGTACTCTATTGTCATAATATATAATGATTATAATGATAATCCTGAACATGATTAAATGTCACAGTACGTGTGACAAGATCTGAACCATATGAAAGAATAACATATCGTAGCCATAAAATCAGTTTAGATGATTGCAAGAAGGAAATTAGTCAGGAGACATGACAAGCGAATACAACAAGTCGAAGGAGCGTCAATCAAGGTCATCCAACGAGCATATTTACTCCAAAATTTAAGGAATATTGGGCTATCCCCAATGCGGAGATGAATCTTCCCTAAAACAAGCAAAAAATCCTTAGATATAAGAATATGCCCCATGATTTTCATAATTATTCCATTAATAAATATGTGATATCAGATTCTATAAAAAAACCTATAATAAAGGCCAATTGTAGCATTCATGGACATATAGAAAATTAAATACAAACTATATTACTCCATTATTCATCTTCTTCATTCTCTTAAGCTTTCTATCATTTTTCGTGTGTGGGAAAAAATCATTTACATTTTGGTGCTTTCATTGAGAGCTGAGAGAAAACATCAAGAAAATAACTTTTCAAAAATTGAACGATGCCTAGAACTAGGTCGAACACTGCCCTTAACGAGGGAAATGAAATCGGGAATAGGGGTGAGAATGTCAATCAACCCATTCTGCCGACGGTTCTGGCGACGAGCCCATCGAAAAATTAGTGTCGGTGCCGGAGGCCGGTGGCCGGCGGCAGTGGATGGCCAGCGACGGTGATTGGTGGTAGTGGGAGAGTCCTATCGTTGGTGGCAACTGTTATCAGATCTAGGAAAGTTTCGCATAAACTCTGATGCCAACTTACCCTAGCACTGCAAAGTTTTATGAAAACCTAACTTTATCTTTTATCTTTTAAATTTTTGAATTAACGTAATTTTCAAATTACTTATTAATTTTTATTTTTATGAAAACTTAAGATTAATTAATTGATTGAGTTTGACAGAGTCAATAAACTATTTATTAACTAAGTCAAATTTAATAATTTTAAAAGATAACTATACAGATAAATTTAAATTAAGAATAATAGTTTTTCCTAATTAAAATGGTTTTGTTCAAAGCTTGAAGATTATGAAGATGAACATCAGATGGTAAATGAAATATTTTGGAAATATGTAACCATTAAGTCCTCTTGTAATTTTATTTCTATATTTCAATGATTGCAATTTAAAAGTACCTAATAACCACTCAGTCCATTATTATTTTATTTGATTATTAAATATATGTTTATTGATATGATTGATAACATGACCATGCATTAGTTGATCACATGCCATACAAGAAACCCCACACAGTTTTATTTAATCATATATTTCATCAGTAGAAATATGATTTATTAGGATTGTCCTAACATGTTTATATGAATTGTTTTGAGAAATCAATTGCATGTAAACTACTAATTAAACTTAATTATGATGCAATTTATTGACTCTGTCAAAATTAAGTCATCAAATCTGAAATAATGGGTTACACTCATAAAGCCACAATTAAGCTTTCATGTGAATAATTATGATTTGACCAAATAAGCGATACCTTATTGTTAGAAGAGAAAATATGAGATATTTTAAGTTTTAATTAATAAGGATGAGAATGTCTTATAGACAATCTAAGATTAATCTGATCATCCCTAAGGTGACACATTAATTGTTGGTTGTCTTATCATAGATTAGTGAATGATAAATTTATGTGTTTAGTATGTTACATTCATGCATCACATTTACCTTCTGAATTGTGGATATTTATTTCAATTATATTGAATTATATATGTTTTATTTTTCAGTTATTAGTCTTTATGAGCATAATGAATTTATTCTTGCTGAAGAAAGTCCTAAAAGGCCTGCAGCCAATACTTGGATTATTAACACATGGGCTATCATTGAGGACGAGGTAAATGTTACCGAGAAAAACCCTTCTCCCTCTGTTGTTAGTAGTAACAAAATGAAGAAGAAGAATGGTAAGGACAAAAGCAAGAATGATAATGAAAAGAAGGCCAAAAGGTCAGTCGAGGGTGACAAGAACAATATTGACAACGGTCTCGTAAGAAAATGTTTCCATTGTGGGGTTGAAAGTCATTGGAAGAAAAACTGTAACAAGTATATCTCCAAACTGAAAAAGAAAGGTAAATATGATTTACTTGTACTTGAAGTTTGTTTACTAGAATATGATTTGTCATCCTGGATAATGGATTCAGGAGTAACTAACCATGTATGTTCTTCTTTGCAGATTGTTGATTCATCAAGGGAGCTGGCTGATAGGAGGTCGTTATGAGAGTTGGTAATGGTGCGCTCGTGTCAGCTAAAACATTGGGGATATAGTCCATTTACTTTTTGAAAATAATTATTTAGTTTTGAACAATGTTTATTATATTCCTGGATTTCGAGAAATTTAATTTCTCGCATGAACTATTATTTAAAGTTTCTTTAATTAATAATAATTTATTATTTCTAAGAGTGCATTCAATAGTTGTCATGTAAAAGTATCAAACAGACTATATATGCTTAAACTGACTGAGCGCGCGTTGAATAATCCTGAATTATTTAAAGTTGCAAAATCTAAAAGTAACAAACGACACAAAGTTCCTCATGATGATGATAACACATATCTTTGACATCTTAGATTGAGACATATTAATTTAGATAAGTTAAACAGGCTAACAAAACATGATGCTTTGAGAGAACTAAAAGTTGAAACTCTTCTTGTTTGTAAATCATGTCTAGATGATAAAATGACCAAAAGAAATTTCATAGGAAAGGGCCAAAGGGCCAAGGAACCACTTGAGATAGTGCATAGTGATGTATGTTGATCGATCAATGTATAAGCTAGATGTGGGTATGAGTATTTCATCACTTTTGTTGACGATTACTCAAGATATTGTTATACTTACCTAATGCATAAAAATTCTAAAACTTTTGGAAAGTTTAAAAACTTCAAAATTGAAGCTGAAAAACAATTAGGTAAATTTTTGAAAATCCTTCGATCAGATTGATGTGGTGAATATTTGGATTTAGAATTCAAGGTTTACTTGCCGGAGTATGGAATCATATCCCAACTCACAACACCTGGAATGCCACAACAAAATGGTATTTCAGAAAGGAGAAACTGAACCTTATTGGATATGGTTAGGTCGATATTAAGCTACTCATCACTATCACTTACATTTTGGGGATAACATTATATGCGGCAACATACATTTTACATGTAGTGTTTTCTAAGTTTGTATGCAAGACACCTTTAGAGTTAAGGAATGACTTTAAACCCAGTTTGTGTCATTTTCATATATGAGGGTGTCCAACTCATTTTCTTAGACCCAAGATTAGAAAGTTAGACTCAATGTATGAAGTGCGTATATTTGTTGGCTATACTCCAGAGACTAGAAGTGAGTACTTTTATAGACACAATGATCAAAATGTATTTGTATCGACAAATACAACCTTCCTTGAACACAACTATATGAAAAACTACAAACCTCAAAGAAGTAGTTCTCAAAGAATTAGCATTTGATGAGACTCGAAGAAGTAGTTCTCAAAGAATTAGCGTTTGATGAGATTACATCACCTTCATCATCAACTGATAAATGAAAAGCTATAGAAATCACAGTTCCTATCCAGGAAATCCTGGTACAATGTCGTAGTGGGAGGGTTGTAAGACAACCTATTTGCTATGAACTATAAGCATATGTCCTAGTGTCTGACACTGATAAGGACGATCCATTATCTTATAAAGAAGAAATGGATGATCCTGAAAAGGAGAAATGGCAAGATGCCATGAACCAGGAAATGGAATCGATGTATTCCAATTCAGTCTGAAAACTTATAGATCCACCTAAAGATGTCAAGCCACGTGGATGTAAATGGATCTTCAAGAAGAAAAGATGTGCAAATGGGAAAGTAGAGACTTTCAAGGCACGACTGGTAGCCAATGGTTATACACAAAGGGAAAAGTCGATTATGAAGAGACATTCTCCCCCGTTGCCATGCTAAAATCCATTCACATCATTTTGTCCATTGCAGCTAGTTTAGACTATGAAATATGGCAAATAGACGTCAAAATAGCTTTTCTGAATGGCTCTCTTGAAGAAAGCGTCTATATGATGCAACCAGAAAGGTTCATGAAAAACGGGCAAGATCAGAAAGTATGCAAGTTGCTTAAATATATTTATAGATTAAAGCAAGCATCTAAATATTGAAATCTTACATTTGATGAGATTATTAAATTATATAACTTCGAGCAAAATGTTGACGAAACTTGTATTTATAAATACATCAAAGAAAAGATAGTGGTTTTCTTAGTTCTTTATGTTGATGATATTCTACTCATTGAGAATAAGATGCTTGAGAAAGTGCCAAGAGCTTGTTCTTTCTATCTCTTACAAAGAATTCTAATAAAGGTCAACTACCGACCAAATATGAAATTGTCCTCTCCAAGGAGCATTGTCCTAAGACACCTCAGGAGGAAGGTGATATGAGAAAGGTTCCTTATGCTTCAACTGTTGGTAGTCTCATGTATGCCATGTTCTGACAAGATCAGACATATGTTATGTAGTGAGAATTGTTAGTCGTTATCAATCGAATTCACTTTTGGAACATTGGATTGCAGTAAAACACATTCTCAAGTATCTTAGGAGAATCGACAACTATATGCTTGTTTATTCAGGTGGAGACTTGAACCTTACTTAATATACTGATTATGTTTTTCATCAAAAAGAGATAGTCGAAAGTCAATGTCTGGATCAATATTCACCCTAAGTGGAGGAACTGTAGTCTGGAGAAATACCAAACAATCCAATATTGTAGATTCAGCTATGGAAGCCGAATATGTATCGGCTTGGGAAGTTACGAAAGAAGCAGTATAGCTTAGAAAGTTCTATACTGATCTGGAAGTAGTTCCAGATATGGATAACCCACTGATCCTATACCGTGACAACAGTGGGGCGGTAACTAATTTCAAAGTACGAAGGAGTCATAAGAGGGGCAAGCGCATATAGATGAAATATCATCTTGTAAGAGAGATCGTGCATCGAGAGGATGTGACTGTTGTGAAGATAATGTCAGATCAGAATCTGGAAGATTCTTTTACCAAGACACTTTCTGCGAAATCATTTGAGAGTCATGTGCATAACATTAGGTTGAGATAGATGCCACATTTGCTTTAGAACAAGTGAGAAATTTTTGGGGGTTACGCCCCCAAAGTATGTGTATTGACATTTTAATATCAAATTTAATGGAATTATGTTTTTCTTATGATTGTTCTTTTAAATTATTGTTGAATAATTTATATAAATATCTGAAAATTTCATATTTATTAATGAGACTATAATATTGTATTAGTACGTAAGGATTAAGATCATAGATAATGAATAAAATTGTCAGCAACATATTAAAGTATGAAATCTTTAATGAATGGTTACTAGTATAGTTCACTAAGCATTATGAATTCATGTGATCTAGATCCATATCATTGATATGGATAAGCATCTCAGTGTTTGTACTTTATATAATAAAATTATATATGACATGGCCGATGTAAATTAATATTTTTATTAATGTATCGTTTATCATACAGATTTAATTCACATCAATCTGATGATCATATGTAGATAAGTTTGAATTTTGAGTAGTCATGAACTCCTATATATGTCTACTAGATCTTTTAATTCACTAGTTAATGTTTGTTTGTAAAACATGTTAGTGACTTTTATTTTATAGAGATTCAGTGATATGTATGGCTGAGAACATGTTCATACAAGATTTAAAATCCAAGCTTTCCTAACGGATCTTATATTGATTTTTTTAAGTGTTAATTCTGAAACTGAATAGTTATTGAACTCAAATTTATAACACGATTATAAATTAGCCGTTCAAAACATTGAATATTTCTTTTAATTACGTATTTTCTAATAAATTACTTCTCCATTTACTAATTTCATAAAAAATTATTAATATTCAAAATATACAATTACAAAAATTACTTATATGCCAACATGAAATTTAATAACATTTTGCATAATTAACTATCAAGTATTTCAAAATATAGTTTTTGTAGTTTAAGTCACAAGATATAGTTTAAAGTATCAACCCTAGTACACAGATGGAATTCATAACCTATTGAACTAGAATAATTTTAGTATTCATGGAGGCGAAGTTGTTCTTGGTGGCTTTTGATTAGTTGTTGGTCGCTTTTATATGGTCATCTTCATCTCTAACTATGACACTAAAATTTTATTGTGAAGATGGGGTTTTTGTCCTTCACGACCAAGATCATGAGTATATTCTAGTCATGTTCCCAATACCTCTTCATAAATCTCAGATTAAAACGCGTTGGGGTCTGCTCTTAGAAGGAATTGTTCTTCTTTTTCTATATTACATAATAGTTCTACATATTTAGAGTATTTGTAATATTAATTTATACTATTTCCTCATAATAAAAGTATTTTATACTATTCTAAGGTTTTCATTTTTGAATAGACATAATCATTTTTGTTCCCTTTTGATCAATTGAATTTATTTAGGCTTATTTAGAGAAATAGTCTATTTTTTAAACATAAGTAAAAGCATGTGACTGAAAAAAGTTATAATTGTAAGAATTACCATTTTTTAACGATAATTTTTTTTTATAAAACTGCAAAAATTTTATGCATAAGTATACTATGGTATATTTTTTACATACCGAAATATATTTTTATATATCATGTTATAATTTTATATCCTATACATAATAATTATATATGAAGAATATATTATCTTACAAATTATCATTATCAAAATAAAACCCTTCCAAAAGAAAAAAGTGTAATCCACCAAACTCCTCTGCTTTCCATCTCAAATCCATGCCAAATAGGGAATAAATTCAAATCTCAAATACATGCAGGTGTGTCTCAGTCCTCAGTAACTTTAGATGGGAAAATGAGAGACACAGGTCAAATATGGCATAACATAAAAACAGAGAAAACCTCAAAAATAAAGATGGAGGAAGAAAGAAAGAAATTTGACTTTCAGATTTCCATCTTAATCTTCTTCTGCTTCATCAATTTCGCCGATAACCCTCATTTATCTTTCACCCGGTCGTCATTGGCAATCTCGGATGCTTGATGTGAGCCCGAATCCATTTTACGACGATTCGTAAAAGATTTCAAAATGAAAATGATTCTTCTGATCTACCATCATTTTGACGCCTGTGAAATGGAGAAAACGAGTCTAGATCTACGATAAAGACGGCTTCCAAGAGGAGTGATGCTTCAAGTAAACACGACGGTCCTGGAATCGCATAAATCAACCACAAATCTGACCTACATTACTTCGCTTCTCCTTGCTACCTCATATTTTTCTTTAATTTTCCTTTGTTTAACTAATATAAGATTAAAATAGGCTATAGTTGTAAATTTAATTGTTTTAGGCTAATTGTTAAAATCATTAAAAAATAGACCATTCACTATAATTTCTCGTTTATTTATTTTGATACAAATTTATAAATTATTCTATAACAAATGAAAAAAATATTCAGTAGTAATTGTAATCTACGGTCATCATATATAATGATTATTTTGAACAATCTTATTATGTACATATAAAGAATTATTTACTAATTTAAGCTCAAGTAAATATTTTACACTTCCAGAGCTCACACTACTAGCTTATATCAATAAATATTAATTATATCAGTAATAGTCATCATTAAATGGTAAGAAATGTTTATTTACTGATATATGATAAAATAAATATTTATACTTCCAACACCAACAAATATTAGCTTATGAGTAATTAATAGCTACAATGAATAACTATGAGTA
The DNA here is from genome assembly GCA_003255025.1 of Datisca glomerata. NCBI lineage: Eukaryota > Viridiplantae > Streptophyta > Magnoliopsida > Cucurbitales > Datiscaceae > Datisca > Datisca glomerata. The sequence continues at coordinate 151,320 of QANY01005988.1, forward strand.
TTTATTTAGTAATTTAAGAGAAACAGATATTTAGACCATCAAATATTTAGTGGTATAAATTAAAGTAAATTATTACACAATTGAATATATACTGTCGTCAAGTATATACCTGATTAAATAGATAATTACACCAATAATTATTTACATCTTTCGGTAACGGGATTTTTCGGCAATGGTGAATGAAATTAGTGATTTTGAACATAGGGAAATTCTTTAGTTTTCGTATATAAAGACAAAAAATACCGTCTTAATAATGAAAACATAAATATTCTAGCCTTACATACACACATAGATATGAAAATATCTGAAGATATTTTCCAGTTTTTCCATTTTAAACTTTGGGGCTGTAACAACTAATCAGAGAAAAACCCGCCTAAGACATGTGTACAAAAAGGACCAACCAAAGGAAGCCGTGTAGGAACAGCAAGCAGGAACAAGGAAGCCACGAAGGCCGGACAGGAGCGTTAAAAGGAAGGAAAGAAGACCCATTTAAGGGTGGTTTAACCGTTACAGCCGAATTCTGTCAAATCTGGGGAATATTCGGGTAATTTGTTAATTATGCTTGTAAATCCCCCAAATCGAGTTGTAATATCTTAATTATGGTTGAATTCCCCTAGAATACGGTGAATATTATATTCTTAGGAGAAAATTCCTGTTTTAAAAAATGTAGCATGATCAAACTATTTTTCTTTGAGCATTATCCCTCTCTATCTCTCTGTCATTTAATATGATTTTCGAGTGTGTGAAAAAAAATATTTACATTTTGGTGCTCTTGTTGAGAGCGAGTAGAAACCTCAGAGAATCTCTCTAAAAAACCAAACAATGCCTCAACGAAGGAAAGAGGAACGAGGATGAGCAAACCAATCAACAGGCTATCCTAAGCCGAATGTAGGAAATGGAGCAACGGAATGCCAAAACACTCACAACGTGTGGCAGACGATGCAGGAACAGATTGCTACTTTGCAGCGGGATCTCGCATTGACGCACGTGGAAGTCAGTCAACACACTAACCGTGGGGAACGGGAAAATCGTCAAGTAGGAGGCGGACGCAAAGCTAGACGGGAAGATAAGGAAAATAACAGGAATGTGCAGAATGAAAATGTGGAGGTACAATCTCAAAACCATGAAAAAGAGGTAGCTGAAGAAGTCCGTTCGCCAAAAGTTATGATAGATGCAGTGATGGAGGAGATGATGGAGAGAAAAATGACGGAGCTGAGGAATTTGGGGAGTGCGGGAAAGGCGGACCATGTGTCACTCACGAGAACCCCATTAAGCCCAGAAGTTCTAGCCGCCCCAATACTGAAAAAATTCTTGGCACGAAAGTTCAAGTGCAATGAATGAAATTATGACCCTGTGGACCATCTTGGGTGGTTTAACCAAGCTATGGTACTGTACCGACATGAAAACGCGTTGATGTGCAGGATATTTCCGATAAACCTGGACGAAACTGCACTTAAATGTACTCTACATATCGTACGCTGATGGAAGATTCAGAGTACCATCAAGAAACAATATGCGAGTAATCCCCAGATGTTTAAAGAGAGATGGTTGAGGTGAAAAGATGTAACGACAAAGTGGCAAGGCTGGCCTTTAGACAGGGGCTGCGCCCAGAATCAACCCATTTTGGGGACTTATCAAAAGTTAAACCTTTAATTGTGGTAGAAACCTTTCAGTGGGTGCAAGCTTACATCATGTTGGATGAAGAAAAGAAGAGTCTGTTAAAACATACATGATGACAGAATGATGAGCCTAAGAAAGAAAAACGGAGTTGAAAGACTGATAGAAAGCGGAATCAGAGGACAAAAAAATAAAATGAGCGGGGAAATAGTAAACGAGATAGAACTGAAAAATGGTGGAGATATGATGATGACATCCACCCTAGAAATAAAGTCTACACACCGTTGACTGTATCGATAAACCAAGTCCTAGATATGATAAATGACAAGCCTTGGTTGAAGAGGCCGGCCCTACTCACGAAGGAGCCATACAACAAGGATAAGGACAAGTATTGCTCATACCATATGAGAAATGGACATTATACAAAAGATTGTTATCAGCTGAAAGACTATACAGAAAAGCTGGTAAAAGAAGAATACCTTAATCAGTTTGTGAAAAAAAGAGGAACCGGAACAGGAAAATGTAAAGGAAGTTCGGGACGGAGAAAGATGAGACAACGGGAAGCAACCACTCCGGATAGTTGACACCATCATTGCATTGACTGAATATGAGGGAACTACAAGAAAGGAAAGAAATGTCTATAATAAGAAACTATTGCTAGAAGGAAATTATGGACGGGGAAGTTCCTCGACTGATAGCGGAAATCTCCTGCTCATATTTTATGATGTGGATTTGAAGTATGCAGATGCCATAACGACTCCCTTGTCATCTCAATTCAAGTGGGAAACTGATTGCTGAGAAGGGTGTTGATCGATGACGGGATTGCCATCAACATTTTCTATCGGTCAACACTAGAGAAAATGTCTATGGGAGAACGACAATAGCAAAGTCCGTCACAGCCTTGATAGGATTCATTAGAACTGTGAGCTATTTAGAAGGGATGATTTCCCTCCCATTCAGTGCAGAACCATTCAACTACCTCACGAAGTTCATAGTGTCAGACATGTCATCTCCCTATAATACCATTATGGGAAGAACCTGGCTGCACAAGATGAAAGCCGTGCCATCCACCTATTACCAAGTACTGAAGTACCCGTTTCCTTACACGATCAAGACCATAAGAGGAGATCCCACTGCTGGTCAGATCTGCGCCATAACCGCATAAGAGTCAGCAAGAAAAAAGAAAAAAAAGGAGCTGGCAGTTGCTAATGATCAATAACAATCACACCACACACTGGTGGGCTTGAGGTACGAAGCAAAATAAAAAACTGAACCCAAATTCTTAGATGAAGAAAAGTAGAAGACAACTAGCTTTGGGGCCCACCTTGAGCAAGCGGAAAAAGAATAGCTGAAGGATTTCCTGCAGGAAAACAAAATTTTTTTTACAACCACAGCATAAGAAATGCAGGTATACTAGAAAATATAATATTTGGCTAGTTGAATACTGACCCTACTGTTAGGCCAGTGAAGCAGCGAAAGAGGAGTTTCAAGCCAAAAAGGAATATGGCCATCAAAGAAGAAGTTGACAAATTGTTAAAAGAAGGCTTCATCAAGGAGGTAGATATCCAGAATAGCTTGCAAATGTTGTCTTGGTAAAAAGGAGCGGGAAATGGAGAATTTGTGTAGACTTCACAGACTTGAATAAAGCATGCCCCAAGACAAATATCCGCCACCAAGAATAGATTAGATGGTAGATGCCACCTCGGGACATAAGTTTCAAAGCTTCCTGGATGCTATCTCAGGATACAACCAGGTGAGAATGTTCTAACCTGATCAAGAAACGACATCTTTCGTAATTGAACAAAGTACTTTCTGTTACAAAGTAATGCCTTTCGGTTTAAAAAATGCAGGTGCTACCTACCAGAGGTTGGTAAACAAAATCTTCCAAGAGTAGATTAGGAAAATGATGGAGGTCTATGTGGATGATATGCCTAGTAAAGACCTGTAAGCGGGAAGATCACATCAAAGATGTCAATGAAAACTTCTCCATCATGAGGAATAGCTCCATGAAACCGAATCCAGAAAAATGCACATTTGGAGTGCCGGCAGGGAAATTCTTGAGTCACTTGGTCACGCACGGGGAATGGAAGTCAACCCGAATCAAGTAAATACCATAATAGAAATGAGATCCCCATAAAACCAGAAGGAAATACAAGGTTTAACAGGAAGATTGACGGCGTTAAACAGATTGCTTTCAAGATCGACTGACAAATGTAAGCCTTTATTTGCAAAAATGAGAAAGAACTCTGCCGACGGCTGGGTTGAGGAATGTAAAAAATCTCTCAATAAGATCAAGGAGTATTTGACAACTCCACTATTGTTGTCAAAAGTGAAACCAGGAGAACCTTTATACTTATATGTAGCTGTATCGTAAACAACCGTTATTTTCAAGCGCACAACATAAATGTGCTGACATAATAGAAAAGTTGATACTGGCCATTGTGGTAGCTACGAGGAAGCTGAGGCCCTATTTTCAAGCGTACATCATAAATGTACTGATAGACTAACCAATTAGAAGCCTTCTACACTCATAAAAGGTCAACGAAATAATGGCAAAGTGAACAATTAAATTAAGCCAATACGAAATGCATTATGAGCCGATGAAATCAATTAAAGGGAAAGTTCTGTTGACTTCGTAGCGGACTTCATTGTCGATGATGGGGAAGAAACTGGAAACGAATTGCAAATAATTAGAGACGGGACATGGGAACTGTACATTGATGGTGCCTCAAACAATAAGAGATCAGGAGTGTGAGTGGTACTAAGGACTCCGCTTGGTGAAACACTGGAGCACTCCATTTCGTTTAGATTCAGCGCCTCGAATAACGAAGCCAAATATGAAGCTTTGATAATGGGAATCTCTTTATTGTGGAAATTGGAGGTAAATGAAGTAGAAATATTTTATGATTCAATGCTAGTTGTGAAACAGGTCACAAGAGAGTTCACAATAAATGATGAAAGGATGATTAGTTATTTACAACGAGTAAGAGAATTACTGAATCAATTGAAGAATTACGAGATCCACCAGGTCCTAAGAGTAAAAAACAGGCACCCAGATGCATTGGCTAATTTGGGATCTTCGTTATAGCTCTCACAAAAATGGAATGTGTCAGTTGAATTCCTTGGAAAACCAGGTATCACAGTGAAAGAGGTGGTAGAAATATAAATTGAGGAAGAGCCCAGCTGGGAATGCGATGTATTCCGCTACCTGAAGGAAAGGATCTTGCCACATGACAAAGTTTACGCAAAGAAAGTCCAGTAGCAAAGTGCCAGTAATGCATGATTAAGGGTTCATTATATAAGAAAAGTTCCAGGTAGTGCATGCCTAAGGGAAAATGAAGCCTTGTACGTGTTGGAAGAAATTCAGAGGATGAGAGAAATGAAGTTTTAACACTAAGGCTATGTAATCCTTCTGATAAAACCAATTTGAATATTGAATTTTAGGGCAGCCCGAAATGAACCGTTGAATTGGCCTGTGTACTCACGGGTTGGGCCCCAAGCAATGAAGGTGATCATGGAGGGGTTGGATCATTTTAGCACTTTATTTGGGCTTAAACCTAACATTTCCAAAAGTTTTATCTTTTTTTCTGCAGTGTTGGAGGAGGAATATTGATGCGAAAATGAGTTTCTGCTAAAGGAGGGTGAGAGAACCACACTGGGGGAAGATCTTTGGCCGACAAGGTAGTAAACGAAGGATATTATTGGTAAAAAATGATTCAAGACACCAAACAGTACATAAGGAAATGCGACAAGTGTCAACGATTTACACCCATGGTAAAATTGGTTCCAGGAGAACTCAACACTGTGGCAAGTTCTTAGCCATTCATGCAGTGAGCTCTGGACATCGTTGGACCACTCCTCATGGCACCCGCTCAGAAACGTTTGGTTGCCACAAACTACTTGATTAAATGGATCGTAGCAGAGGCCTTTGTGAGGATTCACGAGGAAGAAGTAAGAGCATTCCTATGGAAAAACATAGTATGTAGGTACAAAATTCTTTGAGTCTTAGTTTCCAACAACGGACTTCAGTTCACTGGTAGAATGGTGAAGACCTAAAAATTATCAACCAATTCTCTACAACCTATTGTCCACAAGGAAACGGGCAAGCTGAGAGGTCAAACTGAGTTATATTTGATAACGTGAAGAAGCGCCTGGAATCAGCAAAAGGAAAATGAGTTGAAGAATTGCTAGCAATATTATGGACATATAGGATAACTCCCAGAGAGGTAAGGGGCCAGGCACCATTCGCTCTAGCCTACGGAACGGAAGCAGTGATACCTGTGGAAATTAAGAATCCTACTCTGAGGTCAGAACTGGCTGAGCAGTAAAATGAAGAACTCATGAAAGAAAACCACTACTTATTAGAAGAACGGAGAGATGCAACACTCGTGGGAATGGCTAATTACAATCAGAAAAGAAAAGCTCACTTCTAGATTAAAATTAGAAAACGAGAATTCCAGAAGGGAAATCTAGTTCTGAAAAAGGTCTTTCAAATGAAAGCGAAATTCGGCCCATCCTGGGAAGGGCCATACATTGTCAAAGTGGTAGGTGGCAGCGGATACTATCATCTCACAACTGAAGAAAGAATAGAATTGATGAAGCCGTGGAACACTGATTATCTTCAGAAATATTTTGTTTAACTTATTAAATGTTGTTGCAACAAATAATTTTTCCCGTGATTTTTTGCCGCAAGGGGTTTTCCACATAAAAACTTGTGTAAACTATCTCCCTTATCTCTTAAAATTAAATTTGGAAGTAAAAAAGTCGGCGGCCTAGAAGGCAAAGCCCTTGAGAGTGGAAAAAATCATATCTCTAAAATGTTGAAAAAGGAGTATGAGAAAATGAAAATGACCCAAAAACCTAAGTCTCCGAGAGCGGGAAAAACCCTCTCTTTAAAATGTGAAATCTAAAGGTCGAAGGTTTAAACACTTAAAGCCTTGAGAGCGGGGACGTCTTCTCTGTAAAAAGAAAGAATAGAAAAAGTCGGCGACCTAGATGCCAAAACCCTTGAGAGTGGGGAAAATCTTCTTTCTAACATGTGAAAAATAAATAGAGGAAACAAAAGAGAAAAAAACAAACAATAAATGAGGCAAAGTGCAAGGAAACAAAGAAATGAAAATGGCAAAGTGGCAGTCCAAAAGAAGGGGAAGTGGAATAAGAAGTCACATCTGTCCTAAAAAAGAAACTCAGAATTCAATGCCTCTGGAAGCGGATAAAGTGAAAAGCTGGTAAGCAAAAGCACTATAAGTGAAAAATCTTCTAACACCCTCGAGAGAAAGGTCTGTTTTAGCCTCCGTAGCATCCTCGAGGGAGACTTGGGGAAGGTAGTTCTTCTTCCCATCCTTGTATCCTGCAAGACACACTTTCTTCTCAGCCTCGTCAAACAAGGCTTGGAAAACATCTTCAGTATCTCTCTCTCTCTCCACTCAACTTCATCTTGAGCTAGCTCTAAACAACCAACTTCCCCTTAACAGTCTTCAGGTTTTCATAGGAAGTAGTCTGACACCTCTAAGATTCCTTAAGAGCTTCCTTCGCGGCCTTTAGAGAATCCTCTAACTTGGCAACTTCTACTGTAGCCGTCGCAACTCTTGGGAAAACTCCTATATTGGGCCCTAAAGTTCAGCCTCCCTCTTCCTCAGCCGCTAAATCTCTGCCCGGTGACGCTTGAGGATGGGATAGGCACTTTGACTTTCGTTTTCCACTAAGCCATATTCTGCTCATTGGCAATGAAGTGTTCTTGAAGGCTGTTGTAGAAAATAATGGCTCGAAAAACATACAAAAAGGAAAGATAAGATGTTGATAAAGATAAATAAAGTAAAAGAAATAAAAGGAAACAATTGAGCAAGATACCTTCATTAAACCATGGCTAAGAGAGCGGAGTTCGTTCCCAACCATCCTGTTGCGGGCAGTGGCCATGTCCACATCAGATTGGACCCCACAAAGCATGATGCGTGCTGAACGGGGGTCATTTAGGAAGTTGATAGAAGAAGGAACAGAGGGGACTCCATGGAAACGTCTCCACCTCCACACTAAAGGGTCTTCACCCCCTCCTTAAGAGCCAGAAGAATGAGCAGGCTATGGAGGAGGGGGAGGAGAGTTTGAACGCTGATGAAAACCTTCCTCAGGTGCCATAAGAGCTGGAAGAATGACCAGAGAATGATCTGTTGGGGGTAGCGGGAAGATCAACAGGAGCACGTGGAGGAGTCAAAGTTGCTCGAGAGGAGCTTAGGGATTCACGCCTTGGACGGACATTTATTTCTTCCGCAACATTCTCAACAATCATGCACCGCAAAAGCCTTGTCTAACTACACTTACAACAACATTTTAAAGCGGGCGGTCAAGTTCTGCGTCCTCCCATTCATACTTAGAGACTTGAAATAGAAACAGTAGAAATAAAATGAAAGTAGGAAATAGGAATACCTCTCCGGAGCTTAGGAGAAGATGGTTGAGCACAAACGGAAGTGGCTTGAGCTGCGTTAGGAATGAAAGCAGGGTTGATTCCCCATTACGGATCAAGGTCATCCTAGTCTCGACCGTGAATGTTGAAAGCAACGATAATCTTCTCCTTAGACTCCCTAGAAAGGAGCGATGGCCTATTCCTTTTGCTATCTACAAAGAAAAAAAAGTAAAGGTCAGTTTAAATATATATATATATATATAAACAATAGAAAGTGGGAGAGGAATAAAAAATGGGAACAAGAGCTCCAACAATTTATTGAAGACTCCTCATCTACGGGGGATTGTCCAGCGACTATCACCGCCCTAGTTCCCTCCAATTTGAATAACATCTTGTTCCCAGCCTTTATCCCATTTTGGGATTGCTGTTATCATCTTCCTCCTTTCAGTATTTGGACAAGGTGCGAGATAATAGCACTGAGATTCATTAGAGTATTTGATTATATAACATGCTTAAAGCTCATCAACACCTAAATCTAAGCCGTGTCATCTGTTAAAGGCTTTGAATCCTAAAAATATCCTATAGGAGCTAGGGGTGAACTAGGAAGGAGCCAGCCCTACTGTGTAGAAGAATTGTTGAAGGAAGGGGGGGAAGGAAGCTTGAGCCCTAGAGTTATATACATTGGGCTGAGGGTAATCTGGTATGGGGGCCTACACTTTACACCAAGGTAACCACTCTCTCCCAAACTGCAGATGATGTCAGATGGAAAGGCATCCCTTGGAAGCTAGAAAATAACCAAGATGAACTTGGGTTCTAACTAAAGGAACATAGGGCTTAAACTTATCGGTATGGTCACATGCCATGTTTAAAGAGTTTTAGGTGAAAGGAATTCTAAGAGAATATTGGAGAGAAGAAGAAGAAGAAGGCTTACCACGAAGAATGAGGGTAAGGAAGAAAGCGGTAGAGAAAAGCCTTTAAAAAGGCTGTGGATTTGAAAGTAAAATGAAATACACCTTATAAATGTTGAAACGAGAGTTGGAAGTGACATTTTTGTCAAAAGACGTGATTGACAAGACAGAACCGTCGTCTGCACTAGCAAATGACATGGTGAGCTGAAAAAAATGAAATCCTTTACATTAACAAGTTTAGCGTAAAAAAATCATGTGAGTAATTATTGTTGCTTTTAGTAAACTAGTAAACCTATACGTGCGTTGCACGTGATTTATGTACATATTATGATCATTTTGAACCAAACTTGATGTTATTGAGTAACTAGCAGAATCATTCAAAATTTCAATTATATTCATATAGAAACTCATAGAACGTATATGAATTTTGAATCAATATATAAATTTAAGTAAATTCTAATCCTAAGTGAGCAAGAATTTAAAGAGATTTCTATTTTGTGCATAAATTAGAGGAAGATCAAGAAAATGTATAGGCTAGAAGAAGCCATTTTCTTAATAAGAAAATTCTACTATGTTTTTTAAATGAATAAAAATATAATAGATTATCAACAAAAGTCTTAAAAAATCATTGCAATAATCTTTAAAAAATTATGCCTAAAAGTACATGTACAAAATTTTTAAACAGGTTCCGCCAAACTCCATCGGGAGTACTGTATATGGATATTCCCTTAACTTAATTCAAAATATGGAATGCTAATATTGCATTTTCTTGATACAAAGGGAGGTAGTTATATGTCTTTTCCTGCACGGTTGTTTTACAAATATTTATTAGGATAAAACAAATATTAATTAAGATAAAGTTTGTTAGCCAAATCTTGGAGGTTACAATAACCTCCTTGACCGAATCTGACCTTTGTTTGACAACCACGTCATCTTATGGACTTGCCATAGGGTAAAAAATGGTAACAAATGGTGAAATGTCGAGGTTAGTGGGGACTAGGGAGGAGGTAATGACTCCGATATCCCTGTCAAATGGAGGTCATTTAATGAATGACTTTGCCCCTTTGCATCTCCTAGTCCTATCGCATACTTTTGAGTTCAACTTACATTTTTTTTGTTTTTTCTTGTAATCAAGAGAAATAACTCCCGTCCATTCGAGCTAGACGACAAGGCCAAGATCACCGCTACCTGTGAGTTTCCAATTGTGTATGGCAGTGGTTGCTGGATCCATAATGTGAGCTTTAGCGACCAATATTTTGGTCGCTAAAGTCCTTAAATTTGGTCGCTAAAAGTGTAACACGGCGAACAAATGTTCGTGACAATCCTCATTGCTTTCGCTTCATCAGTGAAAGTCATTCATGATGAAAAATGAAACTCATCGTGTTAGACATTTTGCGATGAAGAAATACCAGTCGCAAAAGGTTTTTACGACAAACATAAATGCAAAAAGATTTTGCGACCAAAAAAATTGTTATCGCAAAAATATTTTTGCCACCAATATTTCTCTTCATTGCCTAAACTCTTTTGCGACCAATTTTATTTGGTCGTGAAATATTTTTTATCATTGCCTAAACTCTTTTGCGACCAATGTAAATAAAAAATACTGAATTTTTAAATTTTATATACAACTGTGATAGTAATAATATCATAAAAAAATTTATCATACCCGATATTTGTCTAAGAAATACATATATGAATCATTAATATATGTAATGCAACAAATTAGTAGTAGTTCATTACAAAATCTTTAAATCATAATTCACTAAAATGTAGTTAAAAAATGTTTCCAGAAAAGATAAATAAATAAGAGTGTATTTAAAGCTTGATGCTACAACTACAAAGCTTAAAAAATATTTTGAACCTCATATTTCTGTTGTTGAGTCATCATCAGGAGGTGGAAAGCTATATTGATGAGCCCAAGCGAGTAAGCTTTGTAGTTGGCTCTCCGTTGACTTTATTTGTTTCTTTAATTATATATTTTCAACTCGACTCTTTTTCTTGGAAGATGTTAGTGGGGCTGCATGTCCAAGACCTTTATTTCACCCGAGGACTTCTTTAACCATCTCTTATTCGGTTCGAGGTGTGGCATCCTCAACGATAGGCACATCTCGTATGGCACACACGCTCTCCTGTAACATCACAATGAGCCAAATTCAAGATAAATATATTCATCAATCAGAAAGTATTGAGAAAGCATTCACCAAAATTCGATTTTAAATGATAACACCCCCAAGTTAAAACTAACACTATTATCTTTAGACAATGAGTATCAATCAGAAATTATTCAAAAATCATCTAGCACGCATAGATACAAAGTGATAAGCCCTCTCCCTCCCCACACCCCCACACACTGAATCTAACAATATTATTAAACAATGAGAATTAATAAAAAAGTATTCAAAAAAATATCTAGCATGCTCAAATACAAATTGATCCCTCTCACACACATTGAAACTAATACTATTATCTTAGACAATGAGTATCAATTAGAAAGTATTCAAAAAATATCTAGCACGCTCAGATACAAAGTGAGAACCCTCGTCCCCACACACATTGAAATTAACACTATTTTCTTAGACAATATGCATCAATCAGAAAGTATTTAAAAAACATCTAACACAATCTGATACAAAGTGATACTCCCCCCTACACACACATTGAAACTAACACTATTATATTAGACAATGAGAATCAATCAGAAAGTATTCTAAATTCATCTAGCACGCTTATATACAAAATGATAACCTCCCCCAACACACATTAAAACTAACACGATTATCAATTAAAATATTTTATAGGGATTGCTCACATAACTTTCTTGAGCCGTATCATTCTGCTAATCTTTTTAGCACTGAAATGCGTGTTGTAAAACATTTCAATTCAAGTAGATTCTACCCCAGTTGAAGCTTCCTATTCAAAACGCAATAAAAATTGAGTCGTTAATTATTATATACTAAACATTCTTAAGAGTACTAAAATAATATTTTGATTCACCTCACGAAATCGATGATCAAGAAAAGATACATTCCCTCCATTTTGATTATATGAAAGTTTTTGACCGTTTTGAGCATTGGTTTTTTAGCGTGCCTATAATAAATGAGTTTTATGATTAAAATAATTAGTCAAATAATCAAAGTGTAATATATAAGCTTTGATAATAAAAATTACCCCAAACTTCTTTATCTTTCAAACTGTGTATAGCCAATCCCAATCATCCTCTAATACACCCTTATAAGGATGTCGTCGTGCTACTATTGGATCTTTAAATTTTTTATAATGTCTATGCAATGTGTACTTGTATCCCTTGTCTGTGTTTTCTACTTCAAATTTATTCCAATTGATCATAGCATTACTGGTCGATTCAAAAGTAAAATAGACCTATAACAATCTTTTACTATCAATCATACAATAAAAAAAATATAATAATAAATAGATGTATCAGTATTTCCTATAGCCTATCAATTATAACTGCCATGAATTCTTCAGGCACATTGGACAAACCCTCGTATTGAAGTGGTATGAATTCTCGTACGTGGGCACCAATCTCAAGGTTGAATTGGACGGTCCACTATCTAACAGGTCTAACAATAGAGAGAGGAGGGGTATCGATTGGTAATTTTCTGAAATGGCTCATTAACCTCTCCAACTCAATCCCTCTTGTTGGCCCGCGAACCTTTCTCACACTCCCCGAAGAAGATGAAGCCCCTACAACAATACAAAGGATAAGAAACCATTATAATAAGAACTATTACAAAGTGTATATGCCTGTTTGGGAATTATCTTCATTAGTAGAAGATCCTACAACAAGATCTAGATTTAGAAGATGAGTATTTCTTTCAGGAGACAATAACCTACATAAAGTTCACGATAAAAGGTTGTAAAGTATACTATTGACAACTAGGATAAAGTTTTTCTTCGACTTCACTAAACAAGTAATTAAATCTATCCATTTTTTGTCCAACTTTTATCCATTTTTGCCACTCTATAAATTAAATAAATATTTAAAGAAACTCTCAAGAAAATATCCCTAAGCAAATAAAACCTTCAGCATACTAATTATGAGCAAATAAATTTTTAACATAATAAATGGAAGCAGAGAAGATCAAATAAGATCAAATAAACCTTCAACATACTAATTCGCTAAACATGCTTTTAGCCATGAATTTACTTCGTGGCTAAAAGGTTAGTCGCTAAAAGACTATTTTCTTGTAGTGAACACATCTTGAAATGCTTAGTTAGACTAGACATGATCACCTAACTCTATATAACTCATTTGAAATTTGGAATGAAGTGTGTTATGCAAAAACTTATTGTAATAAAAATTAGGCACTTCAGTACTCATTGATTGCACCGAAAATCTACAGGTGAAACGTCGGGTCTTTTGCGACGAACTAAAATGTTGGTTGCTAAAGTAGGTTTTTAGTCACGAATTTAATTTTGTGGTTAAAATTTTGATCGCTAAAGATAGATTTTTCTTGTAGTGAATTATTGTCATATTCTTCTCAATTTTGTTGATAACTCGAGAGTTGTGAACATAGCCTAAATGTTTCAATATATGAGATTTGCAAGAAAGCAAAGTGTGGAATAAGTTCATTAGATTAGAGAATTTGGAAACATAAAGAAAAGGGTATGATTTCGAAAGGTGGAAGATTATTGGCTTCAAATTCGCTTTATTTTTTGTTCTTCTAGAAGGGAATGAGGTACATAGTTTACATAAAAAAACAAAGAAGATTAAAATGACCGACAATGAATTTAATCATTTGGTTTAAAGGTGGCCATTCTTTAGATTGATCCGTAAATAACGTTTGTGAGTAAATCTACTAGGAATGTAGTCTATTTGTGCAGTTTATAACCTTATTGATGCTTACTTGTCCGTAGAATTAGGTATTTTTTGTTAGTTTTCCTTATTTAATTTCATTTTACTTCATATGACAATTGTATGGTTTTTTGTTCATTCAATTCAATCATATTATTCAAAATTGTTTTTCTTGTTTCTATCTCATAGAAGGTGTCGTGTTAAAACTAAACTAATGATAAATGTGATCAAATGAAGCTACTGTACTAGAAAGAAAAATTATATGAATCTATATCAATGTCCGGATCTTGTTGAGTGTATGTAAATAATAATAAAAGAGATAAAATCCAAAGAGGAGTAGAGAGTATGTAAACAAACCTAGTACAAAAAAGACATTAGGGAAAACCTAGTTGAGGGAATTAAATCCAGAGAAGATCACTTAGTCTTCACTACTAACAAAACATAGGTATGTGCTACAGAATAGAAAACAACAACTCTTACAGACCCACTAGCATGGATCGAATTCAGATGCAACTAACAATAACATTGAATAAAGTTTTAAAATTGAGTCTAAGCCATTTGGACAAAAAGTTTCTTTACATATATCGAACAGATCTATACTTTATGATTCAAACATCATTAACACACAAAAGAAAAAATAAATATTTTAGAAATGCTTAGAAATTTTGAATAATATGATTGCATTGTGTGTTTAGCGTGCTCAATTTCCTTTTGTAGCGTTTTGTTCCACAACTCAACCAAGCTCTTTAATGTTGGTCGTACATAAGCCTCTGCATCGCCAGATCAAACTCCAACCTGCCAAAACAAAAATACTGAAACCAATAAGAGATGTTAGATAAAATTACAACTTCAGGATATCATCAACTTTGATAAAAACAAAGGTCTTAATAAAGGTGGTAGAGTTCAAATATTTTTACCTCTTTGATATTCCAGGTAGATGAAGAGCTTCAGTTGCATAACCCATTCCTAACATAAATTGGGCTAAATCATCATGATGTTCTCTGGCAAGCCTACTTGTCTTGCATTTCAAAATAAAATGATATCTCAAATTTTAAAATGTAAACATATAAGCTAATCCATGCTACTTACATGCTTGGAGGACTTAAAAACTTTGAAAGTTTGAAACTAATAAGAGCTTATGTCAAGAAGAGCTCTAGTTTTATTGTGTTTTTCAGGATACAAAGTCTAGCCAGGATATTTAGACAGGAATTGCTTAACTGATTCTAACTGGTGAAAGACAAAAAAACTAATACAGAATATTCTATCAATGGGCAAAAGATTATATGAGATGTGTCTCAAGTGAAAATACCCAAGAACTTGACCACCCACATTCCTTTTGATAGCCTCTTCATGATCTAAAATACCTTCTCGTGTAGTAATCACAACATAATCCCACTGCATAGATATATATAATCTCACCATGAATATATAATACATGTAAATATTAGAATCCATGCATGATGTTGATATTTGCTTCAAGAAGGGAGAGAAAAGGAAGAGTTCACTGTGTGAAGGGACAACACAGAGGTGCTATCATGATGGCAATTAGGGTAGTGAGGGCTTCATAAAGTGACACTGTTAGGGTCGTGATGCTGGCATGTCAGGCCAAGTTTTATTAGAATGCTAGCACAAAGCTTGCGAAATATCGACAATATGGCATAGGTTATCTACAGTTAGTAGGTGGAGGACCCCTGTTTCAGGTGTCACTATCATAAATGGCAGGTAAAACATTCAAGACAACACATAGAAGCATATACTTATGTCTGACTTGTGAAGATATTTGCTTAATCAAATCTTCTTGTTCTTTTTTCACATGCTTACGGGCATCACCATATATAGATGCAGCCTTTGCTAGTATTTTGTCATTGATATTCTCAGCCATGTAGTTGCAACATTCCTCCGACAACTTGGTGCTTGCCTATCACAAAGTCCATGATTAAGAAGTAGAATTATTAATATTTTTATTGAAATTTAATAATTGTTAACAATGCCAACAAAATATTTCTTGACCAAAAAGTCTTTGTGCAAGAACAAAAAAAATTCATGGTTGATAATAGAATACTCACCTGCCTCAATATGCTTATAGCCAATGGCTATACATGTTTCTCCTGCTTTAACAATATCTTTTTTGAAATTCTAGTCGCAGAGAAGATAATATAGTACATTTGTAAGACCAAATGAATGATCAATAAATATCAAGAAATCAACAAAAATATTTAGTGGTATATACTACACCAAGCTCATTTAGCTTCTTCTATTAAAAGAGATTTGATATCATTTATACACAACAATAAACAGAAGAGAAAAATTCTTTACCCTTCCAGCACGAGTTGATCTATATAGTTTTTCTAGTTGTTGATTTCTTTGCAGCTCAGCTTCATCAATTACCATCACACCTGGACTTTCATAACCACTCCCACCAAACTACTCTATTACAACTTGAAATCCAAGAAAAAAAAAATTAACATTAGCATTTATTTTCTCTTAACTCAACATTCATAAAGCAACATAACAAGAAATGATTAGGAAGGAAGCTGTCGATATGCATATTGATCTTCCTATTCACGGTCATCCTACTGCTAGCACGATCAAAGATATCCCAAAGAAATTTAGAAATTATAGAAATATCAAATATTGCACTTTAAAGTTTCCTCCTTTTTCATATTTGCTAAAACAAAAACGTTCATTTAATGGGTTCTACCGTAGATTTGGGCTTTAAATTGACAGATTTACCTATTTCTGATTGTTGAGATTAAAGAAGTGAATTCAAATATCCTTTGCCTACATTTTCTCATCTACCATTTTCGTAGATATGGGTACCAACAACATTAATGATTCATTTATTTTTCTTCCATTCTCCATGAAAAAAATGACAATCTCTATCAAATTTAACGTTCTATAAATCTCTACTACTCTCGTTTACTCGATAACACAAAGAACAAGTTGATGAATTGACCAACACAAAATAAAGAAATCAGAGACCAAAATGAAATGGTTATTCACAAAGTACCTAGTGTTGCTTTGCTAGTTGATGCTTAATTTTACTAGCTTGTCTTTTAAAAATGTCCATGGCAACTTGTTGGTTTCAGCTTCTAAACTATCTCGAGGAAATTGATGTAAATGGATTAAAAAAGATGCAGTACAGTAGTTGCTACCGGAGCATGACTTGAGCTTGTAAAATCATCAGAGATCTAATAGCCAATGCACTGTATAGGATCAGAAGCTCTCTTTCTCAAATTTGACTGATTTTGTAACACTCCCACTAATTTGGCCTTTAATTATTCATTGCGCATCAAATTGTCATGATTATTTATTTAATTCTTCATGTTATCTCATTTAATGCTTGAAATGAATTAATCGATGATTTACAGAGAAATGATTCGAGGAGCCTTAACGACTCAAATTTGCCTATTTAAATTTTACACTTTATGGATAATTAAGTAGTAATTTATTTTTCTTTAAATATGTAAATAGTTTCTAAATTTTAGGTTAAAAAAATTAATTAACTCAACGTAGAGAAACCGATCTTAGCAATTTACCTAAGTTATGGTCCACCTCTTACGGGTGGCATTTTGGGTATTCAAATTTGTTTTACCCTGATTCTATACTATTTTAAAATCCCTTAGCTAATCACTCATAGCAGAAGAAACGTAAACCCAGAGAAAAGCTAGCCTATTTCCCCTTGTTCTTTTGTTAAACCAAAGTTTCTCAGAATTCTATAACTTTGGTAACTTTAATTTAGTAGAGATAGCCAGAAGAAGAGCTATTGGTTTTGACCTACCCTAGTTTATGAGCCTAACAAAGGTTTAGCATAATTGAAAACCCTTTTATATTTCTTTTCTGTTTTCAACGTTTTTAATTTTGTTATTATTTTAGTCTTAATATTCTATATAAAAAGTCAAGTTGGCAATAGAATTGTGTACTGCAAATGAAATTCCATATGCACGTGTGTTTGAAAGTTATTTCTTTTGAACAATAAACCGAAGCTTCTATATTTGTAGTAAATATGGCAATTTGGATACCAAAGTTGGATGCCTTGGGGTAATACTCTTACAAAATATTATGATTCTAAATGTGTTGCAGTAATTTTTATGTCTATAGGAGATGCATTGTTTTGGTTAATACTTGAAGCTTTGACAATTATTTTAGTTAGATTTGAATATTCAGATTTTGGCATTGTAATGGTTTAAAGATTTGTTATTTATGTATGTCCAAGAATTTCCGCAGATTGTTTACCAAAAAAAAAAAGAATTTTTGCTGATTATGAGTTTACTAGCTATTAATCTTAAGGTGATCCAAGAATAGGCTCTAAACAATTATTTTATGTACTTTGATTATGTCTCATGGTTATTCATTAGCATTATGGATTAAATGTGCTTGATTTCATAATTGTTTTCAATGACTACGTGACATTGATAAAATGTTTTAATGTTTAAAATTGAATAGTTTTGGCACTTCGAGCGTTGACCCCTCGAAGCATTCTCTAGTCATTTGGTTTGGGTTAAGGACGTTAGGTAAGTAAAATTTTATGCACACTTTAATGTTTTGGCATACTCTGAAAATTATGGTGGATGAATTGTATATCTTTTTATTCTCGTTTGTTGTCCTTGTATGTAAATTTTTTTATGGTAATGTTCATATGTAATTATATATTTAATTGTATGTTAATCAATTGTTAAGAATGTGTTCATTATTTTGCTAATGTTCGATAATTCACACACTTAAATACTATCACATTGTGAATTATAAAATAGATATATTAAATAATAATAAAAGCTTAAAACACATGGTGTGTGTTTATACTTTGAAAGACGTGAGTGAGAAATGGGACGCGGGAGGGACCGGCGGACCCGGCAATGTCAATAAAAATGAATGGTCGTTTGACTTGTCCAATGATAGAATGTTAACGAATGATCGTTTTGTTTGTCCAACGATACAATGTAAGTGAATGATACTACCATGTCTCGGTAGTCAAACATGTTCTGTAGGAATGGCCTCCTGCCTCTGATTGGCTAAATACTACACAAGTGAGCTCGCGAATGAGTTAAGAAAAGAATGCAATGGAAATTGTAAAGAAATGAATGTGGTAAAAGTTTGGATGAAAGGACTTTAATGAAAGATGTAATGCTAAAGCAAAGTCAATAAGGTGCTAAAATGATTTATATAAAGTCTATGTCAAACATAAATGTTTTAACATGGAATTGGATGCGTATGTATTTGCTAAGTATGTAACGTTTTACTAACTGGGCTTTAGCTCATTCCTTTTTCCTTAAATTTTTCAGGTGATGAATAATTTACGAGACGGTATTTTGTTGGCAGACCTGACTCAGTAGAATATTTTAAATAAAGATTTCAGACAATACTTTATGATTAATTATTTTTTATTTCAATGTTTTAGCTTGAAAATAATGGTTGCTAATTGACTATGCTTCCACTGTAAATTTTTATTATTTAAGTACTTTGAACTTAGTATTGCTTATTTTCAATAAAGGATTTGATTATGTTATGTTTTAAATTATACTACATTTTCATACTTAATATTTAATTAACGTTAAAGAGGGTAACACTTCCTAGAATTTAATCAATAAGGTATTTTAGTTTGGTGGTGTTACACTTTGGTATCAGAGCTCAATGTTTAGACGATTCTATAGACTTCGTAATTTTTCTTTAAATATAGAAGGAGAAAAAACTAATGTCTTCTCGCAATCTCTTGGTAAGATTTAATGTCTAATTGTTAGAATGATATTTATTGTATGATTTTGTATGTTATATGAAATTACAATGAAATCGTAGACGTGTTAAGTCATTAAGATCGATCTATTTGTACAAGAATGCCTCCTAGGAACGCTCAAAATTGTATTAATGGTGAACCAATTAGGGTGAACAGTAATGAGATGGGGAGCGATCAACAAGGCACCCTACTGACTTTGGAAACATTTATGCAAGCAATAGATGCTTTAGGTCAAGCTCAACAATAATTTGTGGCCTTTTCGCAAAATGGTCAACAACAATTTTCTAAATTTAAGAAGTTATCTCCACCACCATTCGAAGGAAATACCGACCCATTTAGAGCTGAAATGTGGATTATTAAGATGGAGAAATCATTCATTGTTGTGAAGAGCACTGATGTAGATAAGGTTGACGTTGCTTCTTATATGTTACAAGGAGATGCGTATGATTGGTGGTGGCTGATTAAACACCAAAATGAAGATGATTTTGAGGCCTTCACTTGGGATATGTTCAAAAATGCGTTTTTCAATCATTACTTCTAAAAAAGCGTTCGACAAGAAAATGAGAGATAATTTGTCAAGTTAGAGTAAGGAAGTAAAACCGTCACTGAGTATGAAGCAACTTTTACACGATTAGCGAAGTTTGCTCCAGATTTGGTGGTAGCGGAAGAGAGTCAAGCCAGACGCTTTGAGGAAGGGTTGAGACCCAATATCAAGCAAGCAATGATTCCATTCGAGCTTGCTACCTATAATGGAGTGGTCAACAAAGCATTATTAGTGGAAAAAGCGCAACGCTTAGACCTAGACCAGAAAAATTCCATAGAAGTGGTTAGAAGCATAATGGAAGCAATTATAAGGGAAATATTTGGAAGGGGGACAACTAGAAAAGGAAATTTGGTGGTGGAAACGACAATAAAAACCAACAAGGAAAACAACCGAGGAAGGCATGTCAGAAGTGTGGCAAGGAACACCTTGGTGAATGTCGTATGGGTACAGGCTTATGTTTCAGGTGCAGAAAATGCGGTCACCTTGCTAAAGATTATGATGGAAATATCTACAACAACAATGGCCAGCAAAAAGACCCAGGCTTGAGTGTTTGTGATGACTAAAGAGGACGCTGATAACTCCCCAATTGTTGTTTCAGGTACCATTTGTATATGTGGAATGGTTGCTTGTATTTTGTTTGATTCTGGTGTTACTCATTCGTTCATTAAACCTTTGCGAGCTCATAAATTAGGGATGTCATTATTATTTTTAGAGGCACCATTTTATGTATCTACACCTTCGGGGAAGATTCTGGAGGCGAGTAGAGTTATAAAAGACTATCCATTAGGGATTAAACAGCATTTACTGTCAGCCGACCTTATCATTTTGGATGTCCATGACTTTGATGTTATTTTGGAGATGGATTGGCTATTGAAGCACTATGCAACTATTGACTGTCATGAAAGAGAAGTGTTATTTCAACCCCCTAGAGTGCCCATTTTCATTTTGTAGGGGCTAAGTCAAAACCTCGTAGTCCTTTTATCTCTGCTATGAAGGCTTGGCGATTGCTGAATAAAGGATGTATGAGGTACTTAACATCATTGATAGAGTTACCAAAAGAAGGTCCTTCTATAGAAATGTATCGATTGTATGTGAGTTTATTGACGTGTTTCCCAAGGATCTACCAGGTCTACCACCAAATAGGGAAATCGACTTTGTTATTGATCTCGTACCTGGTACACCCTCTGTATCTAAAGCACCATATCGAATGGATCCTGCTGAACTTAAGGAACTTAAAGTCCAGTTGCAGGAACTATTGGATAATAAATTTATTCAGCCTAGTTTTTCCCCATGTGGTGCTCTAGTTTTGTTTGTAAAGAAGAAGGATGGAACAATACGGTTGTGTATCGACTACCGTGAATTGAACAAGGTGACTATCAAGAATAGGTACCCACTGCCAAAAATTGAAGATTTGTTCGATCAACTTCAAGGTGCAAGTTATTTTTCCAAGATTGATCTGCGTTCTGGGTATCGCCAATTGAAAGTTAAAGAAGAAGATATTCCCAAAGCTGCGTTCTGAGCTTGATATGGGTATTACGAATTCATTGTAATGTCGTTTGGGTTGGCGAATTCCCCTGCAGCTTTTATGGATCTTAAGAACCATGTTTATAAGAAGTACTTGGATCATTTTGTCATTGTAATTATTGATGACATTCTGATTTATTCTTGATCTAAGGAGGAGCATGAGAAACACCTCCAGACAGTACTGGAAACCCTCCATTTGAAGGAGTTATTCCCCAAATTTAAGAAATGTAAATTTTGGCTGGATAGGGTACCATTTTTGGGGCACATCATATCGAAAGAAGGTATAGCAGTTGATCCCGACAAGATCGAAGCAGTTAAAAGTTTGCCAGCTCTAACTAATGTTGGTGAAGTTCGTAGCATTTTGGAATTGGAGGGCTATTATGGAGGATTTGTAGAGGGGTTTTCAAGAGTTACCTCAACCTGGAGCGAGTAACAACTGCCCCAGGCTTAACACTTCCTGTAAGTAATGAAGGGTTTGCTGTTTATAGTGATGCTTTGAAGAAGGGTCTTGGTTGTGTGCTTACGGAAAATGGTGAGGTGATTGGCTATGCCTCAAGTCAACTAAGAGATTATGAAAGCAATTACCCTACCCACGACTTTGAGCTCGCAGCTGTTGTGTTTGCATTAACTATTTGGGGACATTACCTTAATGGGGTTAGACGTGAAAAGCTCGCAGCTGTTGTGTTTGCGTTGAAGATTTGGAGACACTATCTTTATGGGGTTAAATGTGAAATCTTTACTGATCATAAAAGTCTCAAGTATTTCTTCACTCAGAAGGAGTTTAACATGAGGCAACGAAGGTGGTTAGATCACTCACAGGAGAAGAAACGCAAGCCGAGAGAAAAGCTAGCCTATTTCTCCTTGTTCTTTTGTTAAACCAAAGTCACTCGAAATAATTTTTGTCACTTTAGTTTAGTGGAGATAGCCGGGAGAAGAGCTATTGGTTTTGACCTACCATAGTTTATGAGCCTAAAAAAGGTTTGACATAATTGAAAACCCTTTTCTAATTTTTTTTTGTTTTCAACACTTTTAACTTTGTTATTCTTTTAGTCTTAATATTTTACATAAAAAGTCAAGTTGGCAATAGAATTGTGTACTCAAAATGAAATTCTTTTGGTTATAAAGAAAATCCATATGCATGTGTGTGTTTGAAAGTTATTTCTTTTGAACAATAAACCGAAATTCTATATTTGAAGTAAATATGACAATTAGGATGTCAAAGTTGGACGCCTTGGGGTAATACCCTTGCTGAATATTATGATTCTAAATGTTTTGCAGTAAAAAATTTTGATGTCTATAGGAGATGCATATTTTTGGTTAATACTTGAAGCTTTGATAACTATTTTAGTTAGATTTGAATATTCTGATTTTGGCATTCTAATGGTTTAAAGATATCTTATTTATGTGTGTCCACGAATTTTTGTCGATTATGTGTTTACAAGCTATTAATCTTAAGGTATTCTCAATAGGCTCTAAACAATTATTTTATGTACTTTGATTATGTCTCACGGTTATTCATTAGCATTATGGATTAAATGTGCTTGATTTCATAATTATTTTCAATGACTACGTGAAATTGATTAAACATTTTAATGTGTGAAATTTAATAGTTTTGGCACTTTGAGCGTTGACCCCTCGAAGCATTCTCTAGTCATTTTTTGTGCTAAGGAGGACAAATAAGTAAAATTTCACGAATCCTTAAATGTTTTGGCATGCTCGAAAATTATGGTGGATGAATTGTATATCTTTCTATTCTCGTT
Organism: Datisca glomerata; assembly: GCA_003255025.1. NCBI lineage: Eukaryota > Viridiplantae > Streptophyta > Magnoliopsida > Cucurbitales > Datiscaceae > Datisca > Datisca glomerata. The sequence goes on from QANY01005988.1 coordinate 174,617, forward strand.
TGTTGTCCTTGTATGTGAATTTCATTATAATAATGTTCTTATGTGATTATATGTTTAATTGTATGTTAATGAATTGTTAAGAATGTGTTCATTATTTTTGCTAATGTTTGATAATTTACACACTTAAGTACTTTCACATTATGATTTATAAATTAGATATATTAAATAATAATAAAAAGGTTAAAACTCCTGGTGTGTGTTTATGCCATGAAAGACATGAGTGGGAAATGGGACGCGGGAGGTACCGACGGACTTGACAATGTTAATGGAATGAATAGTCGTTTGGTTTGCCCAGTGATATAATGTTAATGAATGATTGTTTGGTTTGTCCAACGATATAATGTGAATGAATGATATTACCAGGGCCTGGTAGTCGAACAAGTTCTGCAATAATGGCCAACTGCCTCTGATTGGCTAAACACTACACAAGTGAGCTCGTGAATAAGGTAAAGAAAATAATGCAATGGAAATTCTAAAGAAAAGAATGTGGTAAAAGTTTGCATGAAAGAAAATTAATGAAAGATGTAATGCTAAAGTAAAGGAAATAAGGTGATAGAATGATTTATATAAAGTTTTAAAATGGAATTGGATGCAAATGTGTTTGCTAAGTATGTGTAACGTTTTACTTACTGGACTTTAGCTCATTCCTTTTTCCTTCAACTTTTCAGGTGAGAAATAATTTGCGAGATGACACCTTGTGGGCGGACCTGACTCAATAGAATGTTTTAAATAAAGATTTCAGATCATGCGTTATGGTTAATTATTCTTTATTTCAATGTTTTAGCTTTAAATTTCTAATTGACTATATTTCCGTTGCAAATTTGTATTATTTAAGTACTTCGAACTTAATATTGCTTATTTTCAATAAAGGATTTGATTGGGTTATGTTTCAGATTATGCTACATTTTCATATCTAATATTTAATTAACGTTAAAGAGAGTAACAGTTCCTAGAATTTAATCAATAAGACATTTTAGTTTGGGGGTGTTACAGATTTTCTGTATGGAGAACTGGATTTGGATGGCTAAGCACATCAATAAGGAAGGTTTGAATTTCTCTCTCTCTATCCAACAAACAATAAACATAATGAACAAAAATCAGGGTGCAGAAGCATGATAGAAAATACATAAAGCGAAGGATGAAGAATACCCTTGCCCTCTTACGCCTATCGAGAACAGCCACAAACTTTAAAGTTCACCGTTCGATGTGGGATTTCATTGACGAGGAGGGATCTTGCACGACGACCACCTAACGCCTACTTCAACCTGACAAATCCTCCACCGGCTTGGCTTCTCCCTCCTAAACAAAAAAGCTCGAAGAGGAATGAAGAGAGAGGTGAGGGAGAAGAAGAAAGGCAGAACTTAGACGAGAACGAAGAGAAAGTTGAAGAGAGGCAGATCTGAGACTAGAGAGGCAAGGGGGAAGAAGAAAGGTAGATCTGAGATGAGTTTATGGAAAAGGAGAAATCCAAGGAGACGATGTCTTGACTTGCCAATCGCCACTGATCTCTTCTCGCCTCTGTTAAAGAGAAAGAAAACTAAGTAAAATTAGGGTTTAGGATGGATTAAATAGGATGTTTATATCACTATAAGAAGTTATTATGACAGCCTAAAAATTAGCTGTCATCATAGATAACACATTAATGACAGCTAATTTTTTAGCTCTCATCTTACTCAAATTGCCTCACCCTACAGTATCTTCCTTGACAGATTTTAAGCAGCTATCATTATATCATTGAGATGGCTGTCATTGTAATCTAAAATTATAGTAGTGTGTAATGATATACCATGCATAATAATTATATATGATGAATATATTATGTTAAATCACCATTACCAAACCTCGTCCCACACTCAAATAAAACCCTTCACCAAAACAAAAAATCCCTTCCTAATGGCAACACTTCATTTCACTTTATCTCCTTTTACTTTAACAAAACAGAAAAGTGTAACCCACCAAACTCTTCTGCTTTCCATCTCAAATCCATGCCAAAGAGGGAATAAATTCCAATCTCATAAGACATGCAGGTGTGTCTCAGTCCTCACTAACTTTAGATGGGAAAACGAGAGACACAGGTCAAATATGGCATAACGTATAAACAGAAAAAAACCTAAAAAATAAAGTGGAGGAAGAAAAAATAAATTTGACTTTCAGATTTCCATTTTAATCTTCTTCTTCATCAATTTCACAGATAACCCTCTTTTTTCTATTTCACCCAGTCGTCATTGGTAATCTCTGATGCTTAATGTGAGTCCGAATTCGTTTTACGATGACTCGTCAATTGTAAAATGAAAATGGTTCTTCTGATCTACCATTATTTGGACGCCTGTGAAATGGAGAAAACGAGTCTAGATCTACGTCAAAGATGGCTTTCCAGAGGAGTGATGCTTCATGCAAACACGACGGTCCTGGAATGGCGTCAGTCAACCACAAATCTGACCGGAGTCCTAGCCTAAAATGTAGTCTCTTCGCTTCTCTCAACTACCGTATATTTGTTTTTAATTTTCCTTTGTCTAACTGATATAAGACTAAAATCGGCTATAATTATAAATTTAATTGTTTTAGGCTAATTACAAAAATCATATAAAATAGACCACTCACTATAATTTCCCATTTATTTATTTTGATACAAATCTATAAATTATTCTATAATAAACGAAAAAAGTATTTAGTAGTAATTGTAATCTACTGTCATCATATATAATGATCATTTTCAACAATCTGATTATGTTCATGTGAAGAACTATTTACTAATTTAAGCTCAAATAAATATTTTACACTTCCAGAGCTCATAACTACTAGCTTACATCAATAAATATTAAGTATATCAGTAATAGTCACAATTAAATGATAAAACATATTTATTTACTGATATATGATAAAATAAATATTTATACTTCCAACACCAACAAATATTAGCTTACACCTTGGCAGCGGGGTTTTTCGGCAAATAGTGAATGAAATTAGTGGTTTTGAACATAGGGAAATTCTTTAGTTTTCGTATATAACGAAAAAATACCGTCTTAATAATGAAAATATAAATATTCTAGCCTTACAGACCTGCATATATATGAAAATATCTGAAGATATTTTTCAGTTTTTCTATTTTAAAATTGGGGGCTGTACAACAAGTTTAGCGTAAAAAAATCATGTGAGTAATTACTGTTGCTTTTAGTAAACTAGTAAACTTATACGAGCGTTGCACGTGATTTATGTACATATTTTGATCATTTTGAACCAAACATGATGTTGTTGAGTAAGTAGCGGGACCATTCAAAATTTCAATTATATTCATACATAAACTCATAAAACGTATATGAATTTTGAATCAATAGATAAATTTGAGAAAATTCTAATCCTAAGTGAGCAGCGACTTAAAGAAATTTCTATTTTGTGCATAAATTAGAGGAAGATCAAGAAAATGTATAGGCTAGAAGAAGCCATTTTTTAGTAAGAAAATTCTGTTGTGTTTTTTAAATGAATAAAAATATTATAGATCATCAACAAACCTCTTAAAAAACCATTGCAAAAAAATTTTGAAAAATTATGCCTAGTAGTACATATACAAAAAATTTAAACAGGTTCCGCCCGAACTCCATCATGAGTACTGTATAGGGATTTTCCCTAAACTTAATTCAAAATATAGAATGCTAATATTGTGAATAAAAGACTAAGAAATTCGAGAAGAAATGTGGGAGTTCTTATTCATTCAATTGCATTTTCTTGATACAAGGGATGTATTTATATGTCTTTTCCTCCATGCCCGTTTTACAAATATTTATTAAGATAAAATAAATATTCCTTAAGATAGAGTTTGTTAGCTAAATCGTGGAGATCACAATAACCTCCTTGACTGAATCTGGCATTTCTTTGACTACCACGTCATCTTCCGTTGATTCCATGTCCTTAGTGTCTCCACGTCGTCCGCCTTCTCACTGCCTTTTGACAACCTGACAATCCTTGACTTCTCTGTTCGACTTATCCTGTCCTATCGACGACATCATGCTTCCAATCATTACTTTATGTTGTAGTGTCATTTAACTCCTTCTCATATCTTCATTGACTTTCTGGGCGAGTGGGGACGCTTTCGCCTGTAAAGATTATGCCATTCTATCCCCTTATATCCGTGGTCCATGTGTCATTGATCGTACACTGATTACTGTCGTAAGCTTCTTTGACTATTGATAGTTATTGCTTTTTACTTTGAATCCGCCATTTGACGCCCGAAGTAAATTATTTAAAGGTTTTTTACTTCGTGTTCCTCCCACGCATCATTTACTAGTAAGTTTCCTGGTGGCTTCACCTTTTTCTTTATCTCTCAAATGGCTTCTTATTCATTTTCTCCATCTTTCCCAAGAATTGAAATAGAGACTAGTCTAACATATTCATTTCTCAATATCGTAGGGCCTTTTCTGGTGAGGTCTCCTCTTCTTATTTTAACGGGGACCTTATTAGTCTTTCCATGTATCCTAGCATTCTAAAATTTAGAACCATGTAAATTGCACTAGGCTTTAGGTTTCCCATTTCTCCCGTAATTCATTCCAGTATCTTGATGCCTCTCTTGCACAAATTACCCCAAGTACCTATAGGATTCTTTTAGGTTTTGAGTCATCCAATAGATTGTATGGTTTAGAATTAGGCCCCAATGAGTTTTGCCTTCTTTACTCCATTAGGGAGAAGAATCGCAACTACTTTGTCGCTCCAAGGAGTGGCCTGACCTGTGGTCCACTTATTTTGGACTTGCCAAAGGGTAAAAAATAGTGAAATGTCGAGGCATATCATGTTAGTGGGGACTAGGGAGGAGGCAATGACTCCTATATCCCTGTCTAATGAAGGTCATTTGGTAAATGACTTTGCCATTTGCATCTCCTAGTCTTATTGCCTAATTTTGACTTCAACATACAATGTTTATTGTTTCTTGTAAACAAGAGAAATAACACCCGTCCATTCGAGCCAGACGATAGAGCCAAGATCATCACCCCTTGTGGAGTTTCCAATCGTGTCTGGTCATGGCTGTTGGCTCTTGAATGTGAGCTTCCTTTCCTTGCTTCTCGGCCCTTACCTCCTCTTGCTCCCGTTCTCCAACGACCATCTTTACCTACTACTTCTAGTGCTTCTTCTACCACCTCTACACTTTTTCAAAGGATTTTGACAATATGATGCCCACTCAACCTTCTCTCCAACGTTCTTCCTCACTTAATATGCACCCAAGGTTGGCCTCTAAGCCTCTGCCTTTAGTCTCTTTTGGGGAGACTTCTCACAATCCCCTTCATTCTCCTTTACATCCTCAAACTTCTTCTACCCTCTCTATTTTAATTGTTTGCAAATCTTTTCACCTGGAGCTTCCTGCCCCACTACCCTCTGTTCTAGTGGGTTATTATTATCTTGACTACAAGTTGGGTGCCTCTGAAGCTGCCCAGTTATGGCCCTTCTTTTCTCTGGGTTCTAACCCGAAGATTCCCTTTGACACCAATCTCATGCTTGACCATGAGACCTCTCATCTAATCATGATCCACTTTCGGTGTTTGATCAATTCTGATCAACTCGAGGAAGAGACAGTCAAGGCTCCAGAAAAGAGTCAATTACAACCTTCTCCAGGTATCCGTTTTTGTTCTAGCCTTTGCCATATCTTTGTTTAATCTATTACTTATACATGTCTTCTTTGTTTATTTTATATTGTTCTCTACCACAATGCTTTTACCGTCATGCTTAACAGCATTAGTGGTGAGATGGCCAGGCACGAGTAAGAAGTGTCTAATCTAAAGCATTAACTAACCGAGAATGACCAAGAGCTCAACGAGGTGAAGAGTCAAGATGAAGCTGCCAAGCTTGAGGCTATTGAGGTGGGAGTAGAAGGTGACTTACGCACCCAAGAGGCTGTCCAAGAGGTTTCAGAAAGGATGGAGGCTTCAAGGGTTGAAGATTTGAGGAATAAGGAAGATGAGGCCTATGAGCTATACAGTGCACAGTTCAGGCTACTGGAGAAGGAGGCTTACACCATCGGGATGATATGAATGAAGAAGTTCTTCCTTACAATGAGGAAAGTGCTCCCGCCCCAGAGATCACCGAAGCTATTACGAAGGAGTTGTTGCAGAGGATACGCAACGGCCTTATGACCCATTGGTAGAGCATATTTTTTTTTCTTTTTGATATTGTTTTTTCTTCTTCTTTTTATTTTTCCTTTCCTCTTAATTTTTCCTTTCCTTTGGCAGAGCATACTTCTTACCGCACCTAAGACGACCCTATATACCTCTTAGCAACTTTTTTTCTTGTTTTTAGTGGCTGCTTAGTACACTTGGGTATTTTTTTCTTTAGAATATTACCATAAGTAGCCCTTTGGCACACTTAGGCATTTTTCTGAATTTTACCTTAAGAAGTCACTTGGCGTACTTAGGAATTTTTCTTAATTTTTCCTTAACTGACCGCTTCGCACACTTATGCATTTTTATGAGTTTTTTCTTAAGCAGCTGCTTGGCATACCTAGGTATTTTCTTTGAATTTTTCCTTAAAAGGCCGCTTAGCATACTTAGACATTTTAATGATTTTCTATCTTAAGCGGACGGTTGGCACACTTAGTCTTTTTGCTGTTTTTTACCTTAAACGGCCACTTGGCATACTTAAGTTTTTTGTGCGTTGTTTGCCTTAAGCGACCGCTTGGCATACTTAAGTATTTTTTTGATTTTTTGCCTTAAGCGACTGCTTGGCGCACAGAAGTTTTTTATGATTTTTTTACCTTAAGCTGTTGCTTGGCACACTTAGGCTTTTTTCTGGATTTTTTGCCTTAAGCGGTCGCTTGACGCACTTAAGTTTTTCTTGATTTATGGCCTCAAGTGGCCACTTAGCATACTTATGCTTTTTTCTTTCGCTCTTATTAGATTTAGGCTTTTTGTGCTCTTCCACTTATCAGATTCGAGCTTTCATTAAACTACAACATTAACTATGCAAAAATTAAAATGAAGACACACTTTTACCTAGAAAACATTTTAACAGGGAAAAACCACAGATTAGAGATACTTTGATTAAATAACAAAAGAAAACTTTAAAGTCATACATAATATTTTCTTAGGTGAGTAGTGTTTCATTGCTTTGAAAGGTTTATCCTGTCACTGGTGGTCAACCAATACGAACCCCTTCCTCCTGCCATTTTGATGACACATAACAAGAAACAAGAGCTTTAAAGACCAATATTTTGGTCACGAAGGGCCTAATGTGAGAACCTCATCGCTTTCCCTTCTTCAGCGAAAGCCTTTCATGACGAAAAATGAAACTCATCACGTTAGACCTTTTACGATGAAGAAATACTAGTCGTAAAAGGTTTTTGCGATGAACATATTTGCTACCGCAAAAATTTTAGTCGTAAAATCTTTTTGCCAGTAATATTTCTCTTCGTCACCTAAACTCTTTTGCAACCAATTTTTTTTGGTCGTGAAATGTTTTGGGTGACCAAATTTCACATTTCGAGAATGTCAATAAAAATACTGAACTTTTAGTTTTCATATACACATGTGATAGCGATTAATATCATCAAAAAATTTATAAAACCCGATATTTTTCTAAGAAATACATATATTAATCATCAATGTGTGTAATGTAACAAATTAGTAGTAGTTCGTTACAAAATCTTTGAATCATAATTCAATATAGAATTCGGTTCACATATGTATCCAAAAAAGATAAATAAAAAAGAGTATTTAAAGCTTGATATTACAACCAAATATTTTGAACCTCATGTTTCTGTTGTTGAGTCATCGTCAGGAGGTGGAAAACTATTTTGACGGGCCTAAGCGAGTAAGCCTTGTAGTTGGCTCTCCATCGACTTTATTTGTTTCTTTAATTAAATATTTTCAACTTGATTTTTTTCTTGGAAGATGTGGGTGGGGCTCCATGTGGAAGACCTTTATTTTCACCCGATGACTTCTTCAAGTATCTCTTCTTTAGAGCGATGTGTGGCATCCTCATCGATAGGCGCATCCCGTAAAGCACATATGCATTCCTGTAATATCACAATAAGCCAAATTCAAGATAGGTATATTCATCAATCAAAAAGTATTGAAAAAACATCTAGCAAAATCTGATTCAAAGTGATAACCCCCCTAAAAAAAATAAAAACTAACACTATTATCTTTAGATAATGAGCATCAATCAGAAAGTTTTCAAAAATCATCTAGCACGCTCATATACAAAGTGATAAGCCCTGCCCCCCCCACACCCACACACTGAAACTAACAATATTATTAGATTAGGAGCATCAATCAGAAAGTATTCAAAAATCATTTAGCACGCTCAGATACAAAGTGATAACCCCCCACCCCCACACAAACTAACACTATTACCTTAGATAATGAAAATTAATAAGAAAGTATTCAAAAATCATCTAGCACGCTCATATACATAGTGATAACCCTCCCAACGCACACATTGAAACTAACACGATTATCAATTAGAATATTTTAGAGGAATTACTCACATATCATTCTTGAGCAGTATCACTCTGCCAACCCTTTTTAGCACTGAAATGCGTGTTGTAAAACATTTCAATTTGACTAGGTACTATTCCAGTTGAAGTTTCCTATCCAAAATGCAACAAAATTTGAGTCATCAATTATTATATACTAAACATTATTAAGAGTACTGAAATAATTTTACCTGACAAAATCGATGATCAAGAAAAAATACATTTCGTCCATTATGATTGCATGGAAGGTTTTGATGGTTTTGAGAATTGGTGTTTGATCGTGCCTACAATAAATGAGTTTTATGATTGAAATAATTAGTCAAATAATCAAAGTTTAATATATAAGCTTAGATTAACGGAATTACCCCCAACTTTTCCATCTCCCAAACTGTGCATAGCTAATCCCAATCATCCTGTGATACCCTTATAAGGTAGTCGTCATGCTACTATTGTATCTTTAAATTTTTTTATAATGTCTATGCAATGTGTACTTGTATCCCTTTTATGTCTTCGCTGCTTCAAATTTAATCCAATTGACCATAGCATTATTGGTCGATTCAAAAGTAAAATATACCTGCAATAATCTTTTACTATCACTCACGCAATAAAGAAAATAGAAAAATAAATAGATGTATCATTATTATCTACAGTCTATCAATTATAACTTCCATGAATTCTTCAGGCACATTGGTCCAAACCTCATATTGAATAGGTATCACTTGTCGTCCGAGGGCATCAATCTCAAGGTTGAATTGGATGATCCATTGTCCAACATGTTTAACAACACCAGAAGGAGGGGTATCCATTGGTAATTTTCTGAACTGGGTCACTAAACTCTGCAACTCGATACCTCTTATTGGCCCGCAAACCTTTATCACGCTCCCCGAAGAAGATGAAACCTCTACAAAAAAATAAAGAATAAAAAACCATTATCATAAGAACTATTACAAAGTGTATAGACGTGTTTGGGAACCATCTTCATCAGTAGACTATCCTACAGCAGGATCTAGATTTGAAAGATGAGTATTTCTTCTGAGAGACATTAACCTGCATAAAGATAAGTGGCATGAAAGAAGATCCTAAACATTTTATTGCTTACAAAATAAATTAAAGAAAATTTAAAAAGAAATGAATGAATATTTTACATTAACAGGCTCACTCTTACTTTAAAATTCAATATATATTATCACTTGGTATAATATCCTCTGAATCGTCATCATAATTATCCAAAGTGTCATCTTCATTGTCATCATCATCAATAAAATCAATATCTTCAATATTATTAGTATCCTACTCCAATAACATTTACATATATTTTAGAAGGTTCCACGTCGTGCTTGCGAAATTGCATTATTTCTGACTCATCTCGATCGATAGATGGAAAAGTTATTTGAGTAGGCCCTATGAATTCAACTTATTCTATCTCTTGTTCTTTTTTAGGAACATCCTATAAATATCTATGTTGAACCTTGTACACCACTTTCCAATTGACTCCAAATTTGCAATCATCAATTGGACGAGCTCATTGAGTGAAGACAACTACTGACCCCCTCATTTAGTTTGTCAAAGTACTCATCATCATTCCTCTCATTCTGCATGAATTTGGTTTCAACGCCACAGAGATACAGTGAGCAAAATGTCAACAACTCATTAACAATGTAGGCTTCTACAATCGAACCCTCTGGGCGAGCTTTGTTTCTAACATATTGCTTAAGTGTACACAAACTCTTGTCATATGACAGCAATTACATTGTGCATGAAATAATTGATGGATAAGTAAAGGAAAAGTTGAGAGATATACCTTTCAATTGGGTACATCCAACTATATCCATCATGACCATACAATTTCAATTTTTTATGGAAAATGAACTGCCAAATGTACCATAACATCAATGAAAGATGGGGGAAATATCATTTCTAACTTACACAGGATCAAACTAGTTTCGTCTCTAAGAAAATCCAAGTCCTTATTGTTCAATGTTTTCGAGCATGATTCTTTGAAGTAGTTAGAAAATTCAACATTGGTTGCAAAAATCCTTACCCAATAAACCACGTATCCCAATTGGTAAAAGTCTTTGCTGTAAAACATGACAATCATGACTTTTCAATCCCGAAACCTTACCCTCAGCTTGGTTGATACATCGTGATACGTTTGCTGCGAAGCTATCTGGAAACTTGACTGACTTTATGAAACCATAAAACTTTCTTCTCTCCTCTAATGTCAATGTGTAACACACAAGTGGTTTAAAATATTAGTTCCTTTTCATTTCAATGTGTAGTTATTTTCTTATATTCATGTCGGCTAGGTCTAATCGAGCTTTGTAAGTGTCTTTTGTTTTACCTTCTATATTCAACAACGTATCTAATATATCATCTCCAGTATTTTTTTCAATATGCATGATATCCAATTTGTGTCTAATTTTCAACTTTTAACTTCATGGCTAAAAGTTTGGTCGCTAAAAGACCATTTTTTTGTAGTGGCATATGGTCCTTCCCAGTTTGGACCCATCATACCTTCATACGTCTGCATGATCCACTTTAGGACCAAGCCGCCAGGTTGAAAGATCCTTGTCCTTACCCGTTTTATGAAATAGTTTCTGCTTCATTGATTGTAACTTTCCAGCCAGATGCGATACATTTCTCTCTTTTTTTCTAATAAGTCTAGTTGCTTTTCCATGATTTCAGAGTTTTCATTCTGATTGATATCCAATATCATCAGACGATCAATTTACACAAGAATGACTGCTTTGACTCTGAATGCCAATGTGACTAAGGCCTACCTAGTGGCTTCGCGCAGTGTGGTGCGGTAAGCCCATAGTACTGATGGTAGTTCTTCGACCCATTTTTGCTTTGCTACCTCAAGGCTTTTCTTCAACCCTGCAAGTATGGTTCTATTTGATCTCTCGACTTGCTCATTTCCTTGTGGGTAATACGAAGTAAAGTATAGACCTTTTATCCGTAACCCTTCATAGAAGTTCCTAATGGTTGTCCTAGTGAACTACAACCTATTGTCTGAGATTATGACTTTCTGGTATCATCTCTTATTATTTCTTTCTACAGGAAACTCTTTACTTCTTCTTCACGGATTCTTGCTTACGCTTATGCCTCTATCCATTTAGTGAAGTAGTCCGACCACTATAAAAAATTATTGGAGCTGTTGGCAAAGGCCTGACTATGTCTAGTCCCGATTGTATAAATGGTGATGGACTCACCAGAGTTTGAAGTGTTTCAGGTGCCATTCGAGAAACTGGGGAAAACTTTTAACACTTAACGCATTTCCTCACTTACTCCTTTACCTCAGCTTGTATCCTAAGCCAATAATACCATTCATTTAACATTTTGTGTGCTAGGGTCCTCCCCTCAACGTGGCTTCTGCATATTCCTTCATAGATTTCTACCAGGAAATATTTTGCTTATGTTGGATTGAGACATGTCAGGTATGGACCTGAGAAGGACCATCTGTCGAGTTTCCCGTTTATGAGAAAATATATGGCTGCTTGTTAGCACAACTTCCGAGCTTCTAGCTTATTCTCTAGCAGTTCACCTTCTTACAAATAACGCACCAATAGGTCCAACCAACTTGGTTCGGCTTCTTCGATGTTCAATGATTATTTGATCTTATATGCTTGAGAGTTCCAAGAATTTGATAGGGATGCTTATCTTTCCATGGGTGTTAATTGATGACCCTAGAGTCATCAAGGCGTTTGCATAAGAGTTTCTACCTCGGGATTTAGGTTATCTGATATTCTTCGAGCTGCCTAGCTATTATTTTGTGCGGTGAATGTACTTGTCCATTCTTTCATTTTTAGTTATGTAATTTCCTACAATTTGGTTAGCCACTAATTGAGAATCACAATAAATACGCATTTTTTCGAAAGAGAACACTGAATACCAAAATATTTGAAATGTTTCATTTTTTCAGAAAACCAAAATAATCAACGAATTGTTTTGAATTTATTGAGTAAGATAAAAAAATTTATATTGTTGTTATTTGTTGATATATTATTATTCAACCAAGCTGTAGAATGTCACATGTATGTTTTTAAGAAAATGAAATAGTATACAGTAGAGATGTGCTCTCAAAATTAGAATTACATTATCTATTTCGTGTTTTATTTTTAATTTGATTTTTTTCATTAATATTGCAAATTAATTTTTTTTGTTTGTAACTTTTGGGTAACTATATTTATGTAACATATTGATTATACTAACATATAAAATATAACATAAATAAGATTTCAAAAAGTGTGTTATAATTGAATTATATTTTAAATTCTATTATTTAAGTTTTATAGAGATAATTTATTTTTCCTCTACATTAAAAACAATTTAGTACAAAATTGAGTTTTCTGTATATAACTTCATAAATAACTTCCTACATTCAATCACCATTATCAATTAAAGTTAACTTAATTATTTATTAATTACTTATTTTTTTTCTAAATTCATTAAATAGATGAATGAATTTTGAATGTAATGCATGCTTGGTCAATTTATTAAAATTTTAAAAATAATAAATTGTTTAATATCATATGTAACTTATATGGTTATTTTGGGTAATACATCAATAATAAGTGGACAAAACTATCTAAAAATGATTCTCAACTCCTCCTCACTTTTAATAGATTATAGATGAGGCTTAGGAGGAGAAATATTTTTAGACAACTTTGTCCAAAAATATTAAATCAATTTCTAAAATTACCATCACATATAAATATCAAATTAGATTTATTTTATTTAAGATATTAATTACAACTCTTGAAATAACCTTATGAATTCAATGTAACATTCCATTATGAGTCTTTTGAACTCCTACGAAATCCTATGGAAAGGCTTTAATATAATTACTTATTTGGTTTTTGGCCAAGAATATTTACATTCTTAGCTAGAAACCCGCATTATCATTTCTTTACTAATTCTAATTTAGTATCATATATGCATAATTATAATTATAATTAAATCAAGAATATTAATAAAATTATGTTGATAAAGATTACATGGAGAAGAGGAAAAGACAAAAATCAAGACACTTCCTCCTCTTCTCTCCCTTTTTTAAACTTTATTTTATTAGCATTTTGAAAGTCACATTACATATTCTAAGAGGAATGAAGTGATATAACTCGAACTCAGGAGCTCTATGGTATATCTATGAAAGCTTAACCAATAATGCCAACCCATCTTGTCTATTTTATTCTCCCTGATTTGAATTGAAATTACAGTCAAATTAATATTTTCAGCACTATCAGTTTTATTATAAATATTTATAAATTTTAATCACATTAATACATTAGTTAAGTTACACGTGTGGTGTACGTGATATATACAGTTTTTAAATTTTAATTATTTCTCATATATTGCTTGCATATTTAAATAAAAATTTTATTAAAATATATTTATTTGTAAATAAAATTAGAAAAATAATATTTTGATTTTTATAAATCCTACTCACCAAAGTTTCTTAAGATAACTTGTTTATGTTAGAAGAACTTATGTGCATAGTTTATGATGCATGTTTTTAGTTTCATATTTTTAGTATATTTAGTTTTAATCTTTTGTGGAAATAAACCAAAACCATGTAACTTTTTTATATGATGGAATTTTTCTACTATATTTATTAACAAACAAAATAACTTAAATTATTTTCTAGTTTACAAAATAAAATTAAAACTAAGAAGAAGAAAAAAGTAAAAAACTCATAATGATATACACCACCATTATGAGAAAAAAAAACATTGACTAATAATAATGTACCATTTATGAACTCAAATGGTGATTTAGAAATTGTAAAATAATGAGTAGACAAAGTTGTCAAAAAATGATTCTCATTTTCATCTATTTTTCAATACATTATAGATTAAAGATTATATATTGATCTTTGAGTATACCTAATCATGTTCCATGAACGTGGCATTTTAGTTAGTCTTTTTGAAATTCTCTTTATTTTTTTTACTGTTCCAAAATTCTAATTAAATTTGGGTTAGTTTCCTAAAATTTAGATGTGTGCCCGAAGCCCTTTGAAATTCATTTAACATTTTCCTATTTTTTCATCCTATGTAAGTTTATAGTATTTTTGTTCTCAGAATGAGAAATGTTATGTTCTCTTAAAGTATATAAGAATACTAATTTCTTTTGACAAAAAAGAGAAGAAGAATTGCTTATTCAACCTTAATTTTCGAGAAAATAGGTTTCGTTACTTTAAGATTTTTTAAAATTTATGTGACGAAGTTTAATTATTTTCTATTGATTTTTTAATATCATTGTTAGACGGCTTCTCAACACAGCATATTGTATAATTTTCTTAGCCAATTATTATAAACTGGTTTTATTGATATTAACACTAGTGATAATGTAACAAATTATTTATAGAGAGATTATTTTTTTTGGAATATTAGTTTAATTCAAGTGTGAGTAAACAATCAAACAAGACCTACGTTAAGTGTTGATTGTAATGAGAGTTAGCTTTGTATTAGTTATTTAGCAGTACTAGATGTGAAAAATGTACGTTGCACGTGATATGAAACAACATAATTTCATTTAGTTTTCAATCCCTAAAGTAAAGAAAAATAACAATCCTTAACATTGAGTTGAATGAATAATTTTTAAATGTTTTTTGACAGTTTATAATTAGTTTTGCGATAATACATTTTTGATTGCTATTCGGTAACTATTCATCAATATATAACCATCATTTACAAATGTGGTTACTAAATATTACCTAACTAAATGGACATACACAAATAATTGAGCACAAATTAACTCTACAAAAATAACACATCTCTCTGGTCAAGAAAAAATTCACAATAAAAATAGAAGATGAAAATATAACAAATTAATTGGTGAGATATAAAAATGTCTAAAAGTTCACGTGTAGAAATTAGTTGGAGAATGAAACTTTAAGTAATAGTCATAAGCACTGTTAAAGTGAAAGAATTGATTTAATAATGTATATAATTATGAGTAAAACAATTAAGGTTGTAACTTGTATAATTAATTCATATATTCTCCCAATAATTTCATGAAACTTTTCACTTCTCATCTTTTTTCACATTTACACAAAACTCTTCCATTTTATCATTAAAGTCACTTTTATTATTCATAACTCTCTATTATTCGTATTTTTCTTAAAGTAAAAAAAAATAACAACCTTCAACATTCCGTTGAATAAATAATTTCTGACTCGTCGTAATTAGTTTTGTCACAATATATTTTTCAGTGGTATTAAGTAAATATTCATGAATATCATTTACAAATGTTGTTTACTAAATGTTCTCTAGCTAAATGAATATACAAAAATAATTGAGTATAAATTAACTCTACAAAAATAACTCATCTCTCTGGTCAAGAAAAAATTCTCAATGAAAATATATTATGAAAATATAACAAATTAGTTGGTGATACATAAAAATGTCCAAGAGATCAAGTGTAGAAAATGAGATGGAGAATGAAACTTTAAGTAATATTTATAAGTACTATTAAAGTCAAAGAATTAATATAATAATGCATATGATTGTGAGTAAAATAAATTAAGGTCGTAACTTGTATAATTAAATCATATATTCTTCCAATAAATTCATTTGACTTTTCACTTCTCATCTTCCTTTCACTTTTACACATAAATCTTCCAATTTGTCAGTAAAGTCTCTTTTATCATTCATAAGTCTCTAATATTCTATTCTATGCCATGATGTTGTTTTATTTGTCTTTATATTTTGGTAACAAATATTATTTTTTTAATTCTATTTTAAGGCGTATAACTATTCATTTCCCTCATTTTAAGTTTACCTCCTATTAAATAGATTAAGACAATAGTTATTATATAAAAATAATAGATTTATTTAATTAAATTAATAACTTAATCTGGAAGAAATATATTTAAATAAAATTACATTAAATATGTTGTAGGGTGTTTTTGAAATTTAATTAATTTAGTTGGACAAATGTGTTTAAAAATATTTCTCCCTCTAAGCCTCATTCAGAAGTTGTAGAGATAATATAATTTTTGTTGTAGAAATGAATGATTATAATACTCATTTGAATAAACCATTTTATAAAAATTTAATTTATAGTATATCTAACTAATATTTTCGAAAACACATGAACTTTGTAGAATCCTTAACTTCAGATATTTGTCTGGATATAAATATATATAAATAATAGTATATTACATTAGTTTTCTTATATTAATTTTTTATACACCTTACAATGTTAATGCAAAATTTTAATTGAAAATATGTTCACTACTACCATCAATTCGTTTAAAAAATTAAATTATTTTAATAAATTAGTGCTATGTAACTTTTAGTCATCTTTATATTTTGGTAACAAATATTATTCTTTTTAAAATTCTTTTTAAGGCATATGGCTATTCATTTCCCTCATTTTATGTTTTCCACCTACTAAATACATAATGACAATAGTTGTAATATATAAAATAATAAATATATTTAATTAAATTAATACATTCATCTACAACAAATATATTTAAATGAATTTACATTAAATAAGTTGTAGGGTGCTTTTGAAATTTAATTAATTTAGTTGGACAAAATGTCTAAAAATGTTTCTCCCTCTAAGCCCCATTTAGAAGTAGTAATAATTAAGACAATTAGCTTACTAACTATTATGATAGTTATACATTGGTCCTTCCATCTTGTATAATGCAGTATATACTTGTCTCGAAGGCTTAATAAGAATACAATGAAACATTCTTTGTTCTTGGCTCTCTTCTTATCTCTTCTCTCTTCTCTTCTTTCTTTCATATGTAATCTGATTTCTATCAGATTATACACTTCCAATTTTGTTCTCTGAAAATACCAAATGACCTTCATTCTTAAAATACATCCAGTTTTTGGCTTTGTTGATGGAAGCCTAACATGCCCCGAGCAGTTCATCACCAATGACAAAGATGAGACATCCAAAAATCTAAGATTTGATCAATGGATAACTCAAGATCAGGCCTTAATGACCTTGATCAATGCTACACTGTCTCATATGTATTTTTCCTATGCAGTAGGATGCAACACATCAATGGAAGTTTGGTGTGCTGTAGAAAAAAGATTTGCCTCCATCTCCAGATCAAATATCCCGCAACTCAAATATGATTTGCAAAACATTGGAAAGAAAAGTAATGAAGATATTGACTCATATATAATGAGGACCAAATAGATCAAAGATAAACTTGTTGTTGTCTCAGTGAGTCTTGAGCACGAAGACATCCTGATTTACACCATAAAGGGCCTCCCTGTAAAATTCAGCAATCTCAAACATGGTAATCAATTCCGTTTCGGTGACCGTTTTAATTTTCTGAAAAAATGAAACGTTTAAGATATTTTGGTGTTTCGGTTCGCTGTTTCGGAAAAAAATTTATGGTAATCTAAAATAATATTATAAAATTTATTATATATAATATAACAATAACAAATTGAATCAATAGATTATATCATGCAAATAATACATAATTACCATTAAAAATTAATAAAACATCATATTAATGACATTAAAATTCAATAAAAATATCATATTAAACATCAAATTAAGTTGACGTGCTAAAACATATTCCAATTCCTTTGTAATTCAGGAGTATCTCTACTAAATAGATCTCACCATACCTCTGCAAAAGAAATATGTTGAGAATAAATTCAATTAAACCAATGTAAATTCATAGAAGCAGAAATAGACCGAAATTTGGCCGAAACGATCAAAATTAGGCAGTAACAGGCCGAAACAGATAAAAAATCTTGGTGAAAAATTACAACCTCCTATTTCATTTTGTTCCTCGCCGGAACCGAAATATTTCAGCCATTCCGACCGAAACAAAATGAAACAGACTACTATGCTCTCAAAATAACAATAATAGCCACTACCAAGCCTATGAAACATGAAGAGCAACATTATCTTCTTAAATATGAAGAGAGATCATTGAACACTCGAAACCAACACACAAGAAAGATTTGTTCAACCTACTGCCATGTATGCTGCTCAAAGTAGCAATTTAATAGAGGATGGTAGTTCAATAGAGGAAGTGGTAGATCATTTAGATAACAATTGGATCTTTATTTTGATGCAAACTTCTTTAAGATTCAGGATGAAATCAATGGCATAGTTCTTTACAAAAGACCTAATGAGAATAGTTTATACCCTATTCCCACCTCTGTCACAACATCCAAACCTAAATGCACACCAGTAGCTTACATTGGAATAAAGGTCTCAAACTCACTCTGACACAATAGACTTGGACATGCATCAAAATTAGTAATAAAGCTAGCCTTATCCAAAGCACATTTATACTTGATTCTACAGAAAATCCATGTAATTGTGAAAGTTATGTTCTTAGCAAAATGACTAGATTACCTTTTCAATTGTCATATTCTATTTCTAATTCAGCATTAGAACTAATACATTATGATGTATGGGGTCCTTTATCCATTGTATCTCTCTCTGGATATAAATACCATGTCTCTTTTATAGATGACTTTACTATATATGAGTGATTTTTCCCTAGCTGTCTAAATATGTAATGTTCTCTATATTTCAAAAGTTCAAAGCATATGTGGAAAATCAATTGTCCACTAAATTAAGATTTTGAGAAATGATGGTGGAGGAGAATTTACTATCAATCAATTTAAGAATTTTCTCGAAAACAATGGAATTCTGCACCAGAAATCTTATCCATATACCCCCTCAAGTAAAATGGCATTGTTGAGAGGAAACTTTGACATGTAGTAGAATCTAAATCATCTCTTCCTCTACATTTTTGGTCCCATGTCATTCTCACTGCTGCCTTCCTCATTAACAAAATGCCATCTCCTACTTTACATAATATTTCACCTTTTAAAAAAAGCTCTATTCTAAGATTCCAGGCTATGCACATCTCAAAGTTTTTGGATGTGTATGTTATCCTTTGGATGCTAAATCCCTATAATAGACATAAATTACAATAATAAATAGCAAAACATGTTTTTCTTGGATATGCTTTAGAATTTAAGGGATACTTGTGCTTTGACCCTTTTACTGAAAGGATGCATACTTTCTGACATGTTTTATTTGATGAGACCAACTTTCCATATGCACAATTAATAACTAAAGTTACTGGTGTTGCATGTGACACTTCACAAAAATCACATTTTTTCAATACTTTTCTACCTTTTCAGCTTCTGCATAATTTTGATAGAACAAACTATAATATTGTTTAAAATAGTACTGATATTTCATCATCGAAACAAACTACATAAAATAATCACTTTATTTCTAACATATCTTCTTCTGATGCACTTTCACGTATTGAATCTCCTTTTGATATCTCAAACTCCCTACTCATAGAACTTATATCCCTGTTTCTCATACTTCACTTATACTAGCATTTTCTACTAATTTTCAACCTACTACCAATTAACCTCCCAATAGCACTCACTTCATGAAAACTAGATCTAAAGCAGGAATTATAAAAAAGAAAGTATATACTATTTCTAATGCTCACAACTCTAGCCCTTTAGAACCTACTAGCTTCTCTATTGCCTATAAAAATACACAACAATCTGGCTATGGAAGATGAGTTTCAGGCTTTAAAATCTTAGCAAACTTGGTCCTTAGTGCTTTACCTCTTGAAAAGAACTTTGGTGGTTGCAAGTGGGTATATAGAATCAAGTATAACTCATATGACACTATTACTCAATATAAGGCAAGACTTGTTACCAAGGGATTTCATCGGGAACATGGTCTGAACTATGAAGAAACCTCAGTCATGTTATTGAGAAGCCAATAGTAAGGATAATTCTATCTCTTGCAGCATAATTCAATTCGCCTCTTAGAAAATTATATGTCACGAATGTTTTCTTGCATGGATTTCTCAAGGTAGAGGTGTACATGCCACAACCTCCTATATTTATGGATCCTTCTTAACTTCAATATGTTTGTGAACTTAAAGGCATCGTATGGCCTAAAACAGGTTCCAAGGGCCTGGTTTGACAAATTACCTTTCATCTTCAAGCTCTGGGATTCATTGCTTCATAAGCTGATACTTCCCTCTTTATTAGATCTATTGGACATCTCTTACATATCTTCTGTTGTATGTTGATGATATAGTCATAACTGGACCAGATAAGCTCTACAATGAACAACTTATCTCATCTTTATAGCAGAAATTTGAGATGGCAGATTTATGTAAGCTTCAATGCTTTCTTGGTTTAGAGATTCATCAATCCTCCAAATGCATCTTTGTTAATCAACTAAAGTATGCCAAAAAACTTTTCAGAGACATATGGTATGACAGAACCTAAACCGTACAACACTCCATGCTATACAAAATCATATCTCACTTACTGCTCAGGCTTTCCTTTATCAGATATAACCTATTACAGAAGCTTAGTAGGAGCTCTACAATACCTTATTTTCACAAGACCTGACATAACCTACACTGTTAATAAGTTATGCAAGTTTATGTACTCTCCAACTATAACACATTTCTCTGTTGTCAAAAGAATTCTTAGATACATCAGTGCAACATTGGATCATGGAATCTTTTTCAAACCTAGAAATCTGAAACTTCATGCCTTCACTGATGCAGATTTGATTGGTGATCCATGACGCAGAAGGTCAACATAAGATTTTTTTTGTACTTATAGGCTCAAATCATATTCTTGGAGCGTTCAGAAGCAAACCATAGTGGCAATCTACAGAAGCTTAATATAAGGCATTGTCAAATACTACTATTGAACTCACTTGGTTAAGGCAACTTCTATGAGTTCTCCATGTGTCTCTAAAAAAACCTCCAACATTGTGTTGTGATATCACCTCAGCTATTTCGATGGCTTCTAACCCAACTTTCCATGCTAGAACAAAGCATATGAATATTGACTACCACTTTGTGACGGAAAATGTGGTTAAAAAGTATTTGATCGTTCTTCACATTGGTACTGAGTTCTAGCTTGTAGATCTCTTCACAAAACCTCTCACCACGCCAAGGTTTAATGTTCTTAAAACAAAACTCATGCCCTTGCTACTAGCCATGAACTTGTGCGGGGATGTTAAGTGTAATGAGAATTAGCTTTGTATTAGTTCTTTAACAGTATATTAGAAATGAGCTTGATATAAAATTCTCTCTATCTTATCTCGTATATGATGACTTTATGCAAACTTTTATACATTTATTATAAATACCAATTTTTATTATGGTGTAAGAGGGTGAAAAGTGTGGAGATACATGTGCAACTTTACAAATGAAATTCGAATTAGAAACAGTGTCAAAATTTGCACGTGATAGTAGAGCTTAGAAGTGTGCCTAATATGTGGAATTCCACAAGTAAGAGTGTGTAGCACACACATTTGCAAAAGCAAAACGGATGTTTAACAAGCTTGTGGAGCTTAGCCCCAGAAAATGTCACTCTCTTTCATTTTTCAGCCCCCATAAACCTTTCTCCACCAAAATATATCTGACAGTTAAAAAAACCCTAATTTTTCTTATTCTAAATTTCTTTTTCTCAGTAACTAGTTAATTATTTATTGTTCTTCACCTAGGTAATAATGATATTGATGTAATCTCTTTCTCACTCGCTCTTAAATTTTTTTACACGGTTAAACAACTTTACAGGATTGTAATATAATGTTATATGAAAATTCACATTCACAAAAGACGGTCAACCCATCTCATTCAGTCTGTATCAAAATTATAATGAATGTTGAAATTAAATAACACTTATATATCATTTCATTCTATCAGAATTGAAACTATTTGATGTGGTCTAAAACTAATCTAATTGGACCGTCGAATAACTATTGAACGGCTGAATTAAAATACAGCAGTTTTAATAAAAAGACTTTAGGTAAGCCGTTAGTCAAATGTTTTTTTTATTTATAAAATCCTTTCTTTCTAGGAACATTAAAGCCATAAAAACCTTTCACAGTTATAGAATGTTTTTAATTAAATACCAACAGACCAATTAATTTTTTGTTCCTTCTTTTATCCGTTGTAAGTCCTTTTTTTTTCTTCTTTAATAATCCCTTTATCACAAGAACGGTTAGTCAAATGTTTTTTTATTATTTATATTATATATATAGAATCCCATGAAAATCTCTTTATAATTTTAGTTAATATTATTTACTACAAAAATTTGTGAATCAGCGGGGAATGATTTCGTCGGTAAAAGTTCCTAATTCATTGTTAAAGACTTTTAGAAATGAACCGTTCGTCATGAAAAAATCAACGCTAAAGTTCCTTGGCAATAATTCTTTCGGATGAAAATTATGCTCCGTCATTAAAAGTTTTTCGCAATGACTTTTAGTGCATCGCTATTGCTTTTTAACGAGAATCCTATATTCAATTGCTAAATATTATTAGCGTCGACATTTTCTTCATCACCGAATATTATTAATAATGAAAGACCTTTCATCATGGAAATGTTTTGATGACATATCGACCCTAAAATCTTTCCGTGACGAATATACTTTTGCAGCTAAAAACTAATAGCAACATATAGTAATTGTCATCACAAAAATCTTTTAGCCACGAAAACATTTGAATATTTATTTTTCATTACGTGTTTCCTTATAAATTACTCCTACACCTAATAATTTCATCAAGAATTATGAAGATACAAATTATACAATAAAGAAATAACTTATATGCCAAAACGTAATTTAATAACATTTTGCATAATTAACTACCAAAATATGTATTTCAAAATATACTTTTTGTAGTTTAAGTCACAAAATATTTTTTAAGTATCAACCCTGTTACGTTGATTAAAACTCATAACTGATTGAACTAGAAACGTATTTAATTCTGTATTCATTGCGGCCAAGTTGTTCTTGGTGGCCTTTAATTTACTCTTGGTGGCATCTAATTTGGTGTTGATTGCCTCTATACGGTCATCTTAGTCTCTAATTGTGACACTAAAATTTCATCGTGAAGCTGGGGTGTTTGTCCACTACGACCAAGACCACGAGTATATTGTGGTCACTATACCAACACCTCTTCACAAATTTAATAACATTTTGCATAATTAACTATCAAAATAAGTATTTCAAAATATAGTTTTTGTAGTTGTATAGTTTAAAGTATAAACCCTAGTACACAGATGGAATTCATAATCTATTGAACTAGAATAATTTTGGTATTCATGGAGGCTATTTGTAAATTTAATTATTTTAGGATAATTCCTAAGATCATTAAAAAATAGACCATTCGCCATAATTTCCCATTTATTTATTTTGATACAAATTTATAAATTATTCTATAACAAATGAAAAAAAATATATTCAGTAGTAATTGTAATCTACTGTTTTCATATATAATGATTATTTAAAAAAATCTGATTATGTACATGTAAAGACAGTGGTTAAAAAGGTTCAAGACCTCCTTAGAAACCTCCTGTGGAATTGGAATGAGACTAAGTTTACAGGGGCTAATGTGGCATGGTCTAACCTGTGCTGTGAAAGAGACCAAGGTGGATCCGGTATCAAAGATTTATCGCTCTCCAATGAGGTGGTTATGGCAAAACACATGTGGTTTCGTGTTTACACTTCAAAGAAGTCTCTATGGAAAGACAGGTGCAAGCTCTTCCTAATTAAAAAAAGCTCCATTTTCTTGGTGAAGATCCCCTCTAACCCCTCTTGGGTTTGGAGAAAGATTCTCAAACTTAGGAAAAAATTCCTATTCCTATGCTCTGTAAGGATCATGGATGGATCTTCAGTAAACCTTATAACCAGTAGATGGCACTGCTTGGGCATCCTACTGCCCAGATTTCATCATACAATTCTGGCAGTAATAGGATGGTGCATTGATTCTAAAGTAAATGAAGTCATTCATATTGATAAGTGGGATTGGCCTCTCACAAGGTGGGGTGAAATGATGGAGATCAGGAATAGTTTCTTAATCCCTCGTTTTCCCTCTAGGCCAGACATTTAGAGCCGATTAGCTAGCCTAAATGGGTAGTTCTCATCTAGCCACACCTACAAGTACTTTGCTCCACACCGAGATAAAGTCATCGCCTAGGCTTATTTGGTTTAAACATCACATTCCAAGGTGTAACTTTTTTTCTTGGTTGGCCATCCTTGATAAACTGGCCACCAGGGATAGGATTGCACAATAGATTATTAATAGTTCTAATGGCCCTTTTTATTGTCTTTTCTGTGTGGGGTACCCTCAGACCAGCTCCCATCTATTTATTGAATGCGAATATGCTAGATCTGTGTGAGATAACCTCATAACTAAATGTGAGCTATTTTGTAGAGCAAATAGCTGGACTTAACTTATCTCTTGGATCTTCGTTTGGAGCAAGGGGAATGGCCTTTGGGCATCTCTTTTGAGAATTATTTTCACCTCCTTCATTTACTACATGTGGAGGGAGAGGAATTCTAGGGTGTTTGAATGTATGTTGAGAGATAAGATGGTAATTATCAAACTGATCTCTTAGAATGTAAGGGCTAGGCTCTCTAGGTCCAAGTGCTTCAAAAAAGATCAAATTGGCATGATGGTGACAATAGCTTAGGAGCTAGACTTAAATTTTTTGTGTGTAATTTCTCCTTGTTTGTCATTTATAACCATAGGTATAATTTATGAAGAATATTTGAGTGTTTCAACTTTAAGTTGTGACAATTTGTAAATTTAAGGTCTCCTCGTTCTCCTTTTTCTTTGGATATCTATCTACTATCCTACCTTGGTGGTGACCATTGGTTGAATATGGGCCAGCACATGGGCGTATAGTCGTAGTCATTTGATGGTTACTAAGCGTGACCTATGCGATGAACTAGTATGCAGTTTGTGGGGAATTTTGTAACTATCGGTCCTATTTCTAATGTCCCATGCCATGATCTTTCTTAAAGCCCTTAGGTATTGTGCTGTCTTATAGGGTTTTTTAGTTGACTTTGTTGACCATTTTCTTTTGTGGCATTGACTTAGGCTGGCTTGGAACAAATTGTTTGTAAATACTTTATATTATAGGCTTTGTATCTCCATGAGGTATGCCTCTTGTATTTGTGTAATTATCTTCTTGGTTTATATATATTATCGTCAAGTATATTCTTGATTAAATAGATAATTACACCAATAAATATTTATACCTTTCGGCAACGGGGTCTTTAGTTTTCGTATATAATGAGAAAATACCGTCTAAATAATGAAAATATAAATATTCTAGCCTTACATACATACATATATATGAAATATCTGAAGATATTTTCAAGTTTTTCTATTTAAAATTTGGGTAAGTTACAGTTTACCCCTTGTAATTTAGAATAATTTTCATTTTAGATCCTATATTTTAAAAATTTACAAAGTAGACCGTACAATTACCTTTTTCATTCACGTTAGACCTTCCGTAGGATCTTCGCTTAAAATTATTAACGGTCCGTCACGGTTTGCTAATTTAGCATTACGTGACAAGTAATTTAACGTCACGTTAACTTTTTTATCTACCTAGCAGTCAAGTGGAAGGATTTACCCACTATTCCCCCATTCTTTCTTCTTCCTCTAGCTGCAGTATCACTAATTACCCCATCTTTTTTTCCTTCTTCTTCCTTCTTCCCCCTCTGCGAAATTCTCAAACGACCATTTCTTAGAAGCTTACTTGACTATTTCTTCATCGATTTTATTCATTTTTTTCAATCAAACTCTCACTACACAAAATTTGTTAAAATTAATGGTTTTACCCAAAGAATCCCAAGAAATTGCCCCTCTACCTGACTTCAAACTTCTCTTTGATCTGAAAGTGATGGAGAAACTGCCATTATAAATCCATGTGGGAATCCATGTGGGAATCTACTTAGTTCGTTACTCAAGATGAACTCGCATAAAGTTTTCAGAAATTTTAAACATCAAAACCCTAGGTTAGAAATAAGTCACTAGAAGTCTCTATACTCCTAAATTAATTTCAATAATTTTTTTATCAGTAAAAGGGAAAAGTGTATTAGTCACAAAAAGAGCCCCGAGATGGGGATGCTAAAGCCTAATCACTATTCTCTAGGAAAAGGGTGGCAAGGCTAAGAAGCCAAGAATTTACAGAAGCAGAATAAGAGAAAAGATGCTGCAGCCAATTCTTTAGAAAGAAGAGAAGAGAGAAGAAAACATCCAAAAACTTACGTTCTATTCCCTCAAAAGCCCTAAAGTTTATCTCTCTACAAATAGACCGGAGAATTGCCTGCATGAGAACTTTCAAAAAATCTCTATGCACAAAAAAGGACCAACCCCACTCCAGACATAGAACAAGGCACAAACCGAATTCGGCATAACCCACAGACCCAAATTGTTAAAAACCCTCACAGCTTCTTGAAAAAGGGCAGTGCAGAAAAATATGATCGTTACTCTCCCTTTTCACCTTGGGAGTGAATTTCAGTAAATTTGAAAGTGGGTTAGGGATTTCAATAAAATTGCAACAAGTAAAAATGCTAAACTAGTGATTTTAAAAAATCTATAAATTAATTATAGTCAATGTAAAATCCCTGGATAGATTTCAAACAAGAAAATCCCAAAAGTAAACCATAAAAATCCATCAATTACCTTGACAAAGAGATGTAGTTGGCAAAAACGGTGAAGACGTGAAGAAATGACCATTTGGGTATTTCGCAGAAAGGGAGAAGAAGGAAGAAGGAAAAAAGAGGGGTAGTTGGTGATGTGGCACTAGGCTAAAAAATTTGGGTGATGTGACGTTAATTAATTTTCCACGTAGAACTTCCGTGACAGTCCGTTAAGTTTTTATAACGGATCAGTGACTACGAAATGTCTAACGTGAATGAAAAAGGTAACTGTAGTGTCTACTCTACTAGCTTTTAAAGTGCAAGGTCTAAAATAAAAACTACCATAAACTGTAAGGGGTAAAATTGTAGTTTACCCTTTAAATTTTGAGGCTGTAACAACAAGTTTAGCGTAAAAAAACCATGTGAGTAATTATTGTTGCTTTTAGTAAACTAGTAAACCTATACGTGCGTTGCACGTGATTTATATACATATTATGATCATTTTGAACCAAACATAAAGTTATGGAGTAAGTAGCGGAACCACTCAAAATTTCAATTTTATTCATATAGAAACACATAAAACGTATATGAATTTTAATTCAATATATATAAATTTGAGAAAATTCTAATCCTAAATTAGTAACAATTTAAAGAAATTTCTATTTTGTGCATAAATTAGAGGAAGATCAAGAAAATGTATAGGATAGAAGAAGCCATTTTCCTATTAAGAAAAATCTACTGTGCTTTTAAATGAATAAGAATATAACAGATTATCAACAAAAGTCTTAAAAATTCATATACAAAATTTTTAAACAGGTTTCGCCAAACTCCATCATGAGTACTGTATAGGGATTTTCCATTGATTCAAAATATAGAATGCTAATATTGTGAATAAAAAGACTAAGAAATTCGAGTAGAAATGTGGGAGTTCGTATTCATTCAATTGCCTTTTTCTTGATATTAGGAGATGTATTTATATGTGTTTTCCTCCACGGCCATTTTACAAATATTTATTAAGATAAAACAAATATTCATTAAGATAGAGTTTGTTAGCCAAACCGTGAAGGTTACAATAACCTCCTTGACCGAAATCTAGCCTTTCCTTGACTACTATGTCATCTTCAGTTGATTACATCTCCTTAGCGTCTTTCCACGTCGTCTACCTTCTCAATGCCTTTTGACAACCGGCCAATCGTTGACTTCTCTATTTGACTTATCTTGCTCATTTGCTATGGTTTTGTATAATCAATGCAAGTCGTTGATGCAAAACATCAAATATCTGATCTGCCTTTTATTTCCGATCGACAACATCATGCTTCTAATCATTACTTTCTGCTCTAGTGTTGTTTCACTCTTTCCCATATCATCATTGACTTTCTTGGGGGAGGGGGATGCCTTTGCCTGTTAAGATTCTGCCATTCTCTCCCCTTATATCTGTGTGCCATGTGTTCGTGCTCGTACACTAATTACTACCATAAGCCGCTTTGACTATTGACAGGTATTGCTTTTTACTTTGAATCCACTATTCAAGTCTGAAGTAATTTCTTTAAAGGTTTTTCACTTTGGTTCCTCCCGCGCATCGTTTACTAGTAAGTTTCCTGTGTGGCTTTGTCTTTTTTTTTCACACTCTTAAATGGCTTCTTATTCCTTTTCTCATTCTCTCCCTAGAATTAGGAATAACGATGAGTTTAACAGATTCAGTTCTTAGTATTTAAGGGCCTTTCCCGACTAGGTCTCCTGTTCTTATTTTGACAGGGACCGTGTCAGTCCTTCCATGTATCCTAGCATTTTAAAATTTAGAACCATGTACAATGCACTAGGCTTTAAGTTTCCCATTTCACCCCTATTTCAAGACTTTTTCCAATATCATGATGCCTCTCCTACACGGTTTAGCCCAAATACCCATAAGACTCTTTTAGGTTTTGAATTAGGCCTCAATGAATTTCATTTTCTTTACTCCATTAGGGAGAAGACTCAACTACTTTGCGACTCCAAGTAGTGGTCTGACCTGTGGCAACCTCATTCTAGATTTGCCAAAGGGTAACGAAAGGTGAAATGTCGAGGCATATCAGGTTAGTGGGGACTAGGGAGAGGGCAATGACTCCCATATCCCTGTCGAATGGAGGTCATTTTGGTGAATGACTTTGCCCTTTTACATCTCCTAGTCTTATTGCATACTTTTGACCTCAACTTACAATTTTTCTTTTTTCTTGTAAACAAGATAAATAACTCCCTTCCATTCGAGCTAGGCGACAGAGCCAAGATCACCTCCGCTTGTGGAGTTTCCAACCGTGTCTGGCAGTGGTTGCTGGACCCTGAACGTGAGCTTCCGTTTCTTGCTTCTCGGTCCTTAACTCCTCTTGCTGCCTTTCTCTGGTGACCATCTTTACGTACAACTTCTAGTGCTTCTTTTGTTACTTATACATGTCTTATTTTTTCATTTTATATTTTTCTCTACCACAACACTCTTGTCGTCAAGCTTAACATCATTAGTGGTAAGATGGTCAGACACGAGCAAGAAGTTTCTAATCTAAAGCGTCAACTAACCGCAAATGACCAGGATCTCAACAAGGTGAAAAGTCAAGATGAAGCTGCCAGACTCGAGGCTGTTGAGGTGTGAGTCTTAGGAGGCCATCCAGGAGGTTTTAGTAAGGATGGAGGCTTCAACGGTTAAAGATTTGAGGAAGAAGGAAGAGGAGGCCTATGAGCTATACATTGCACAATTTAGTCTGCTGGAGAAGGAGGTTTACACCATCGGGTATGAGCTGACAGAAGCAATTTCTATTGCTAGGTCAACATTTCCCTACTTTTTATTACAATAAAATTGTATAGCCAGAGTTATTGGGTTTGACATGTAACTGAGCAATTAGCAATAACAATTAAGATGAAAATAAAGTATGTATCAGAAGATGATGATTTCTATCCTACCACACACAACTGATGATATCATAAAAGGATTGGAGTTATAATTCATAAAGGTGGCAATGGAGTGATCTGCAGTGGAGTTATCATTCCTGTATAATGTTGTCGGTATTATATTATAAGTTTTTACCGTCTAACTATCCCCAGTAAAATATTGTTAGTCATATATTGGTGACCTCTGAACATAGTACTAGCGTTTAAATTCTATTATGGAAGTTTATGATATTTATGTATCCGGTGACATTCATTATTTCACATTAGTGATCGCTTTCTTGAAATACATTAAAATACTTTCTATTTCCATTTTGACTTTATTGATAAACAAACAAAATTTTTTATTTCCTGGTCTAGACTTATTGTAAAGGAAAAGGCAATCTCAAAACTCTGTTGAAGAGCTCATGGAGGCACCTAAAGAAGCAATTCAGGAAGCAGAAGCTAGCTCTTCATAAATTTTCTCAAGTTGAATGTACGGTACTGTCAACAAATAAATTATAATTTTTGGGTTGTGGAGAAGTTCATGTGCAGGCTTTATAGTGCAGAGACCACTGTTTGATTTATTCAATTACACATTTACAAATTGTAGACTAGATCCCTTTTAAATAAACAACAATTTCAGTAGATTTATCCACTAGATTTTTCTAAAGAACGCGAATGAGATTTAACCCTGATATGAAACCAAATAGAAAATCTCTCAACAAACTTTTAGATCCAATCTCTATTCCTCTATACCACATACAGTTCAGCATACATAAGTTAACATAAAACGTTCTCTTTTCATATCCATCCCCACTTCATCTTTTGCAT
This sequence comes from Datisca glomerata, assembly GCA_003255025.1. Classification (NCBI taxonomy): domain Eukaryota; kingdom Viridiplantae; phylum Streptophyta; class Magnoliopsida; order Cucurbitales; family Datiscaceae; genus Datisca; species Datisca glomerata. The sequence goes on from QANY01005988.1 coordinate 205,245, forward strand.
CTAACCCAGTATGACTTTACTATCTTATTATTCTTCTCGACAATTATATTTATAGGTGTTGCATTTAATTTATTTTTGTTGGATCTGGATCCATTTGCATATTGGTTGTGCTTTTGTTTTCTCACATTCATTAGTTTTGAACTACTGATTATGTGAAAAAGTTTGCAACGTTAAGGTGAGTTAAGTTTTGCAATGACAATTGTATGTCAATTTAGTTTAATTGGATTTTAATCAATTAATGGTCAACATTGTGTAAGACAAACCTGTCATGGGAAGGCAGGTTTTTGCCTTTCCATGACAGTTTTTTTAAATGATCATTTAATGACGGGCAATCTCTGTCATCAAAAGTATTTTGGTGGCACATTTTTTATAAAATGACGGGCATTCAGCGTCATTAAAAGTATTTTTGCGGCACGTTGAATGAAGAGGATTTTCCCGTCATCAAAAGTGTTTTGGTGGTGCATTTTGATGACGGTTTTTGATAAAATGAGTTTAGATGACAGCCCGATAAATGATAGTCGCATCCCCTTCATTAAAAAATTTTGATGATGAGTTTTAATCGTCATATAAGCATTATCTTATCGTAGTGAAGTTGTAGAATGTCACATGTATGCTTTTAGAAAAAGAAATAGTATACAATAGAAATGTGGTCTCAAAATTAAAAGCATGAGCTATATCATTAGAATTAAATCATCTATTTTGTGTTTTATTTTTAACTTAATTTTAATTTTTCATTAATATTACAAATTTTTTTTTTTATTTGTGCCTTTTGGGGTAACTATATTTATGTAACATATTGATTATACTAACATATAAAAGATAACATAAATAAAGTTTCAAAAGTGTGTTATAATTGAATTATAATTTTACTTATGTTATTTAAGTTTTATTGAGATAAATTATTTTTCCTCTACATTAAAAATAATTTAGTACAAATTTGAGTTTTCTCTATATAACTTCTTAAATAACTTGCTAAAATTCAATCAAATTTATCAATTAAAATTAATTTAAAATTATTTATTAATTAATTTTTTTCTAAATTGATTAAATAGATTAATGAATTTTGAAATTAATGCCTGCTTGATCAATTTATTAAATTTTTAAAAATAAAAAATTATTAAATACCGCATGTAAAGTATAAAATTATTTTGGGTGATGCATCAATAATAAGTAGACAAAATTATCTAAAAATGATTCTCATATCCAATTAATAGATTAGTTTAGTACCACGTCCATTGCACATGATTAAGCTAAGTTAAAAATATACTTAATTTTTAAATATCATACATAAAATATTACGGACATGCTCAAGAGTACGAAAAATGTCTAATAATACGAAACTAAAAACTAGATTAAATATAAAATGAATAGCAAAGTCACCATAATTGCGATGAGGCAGCAGATAATAATATAATCCTCAAAATTGATTTTTGATAAAGGTTGGGCAAATATATTATATTAATTATTTATTAAGTAGTTCTACTTTATATTAGATTCATGAACATTGTTAATCACAAACTATTTAGTTAGATTTATAAATATTTATGAAATAATAATTTCATATTAAATAAATACATTGACAATATAGTATGAAATTGGAAGATGCCACATGTATGCACTTCCTTTTACATTTTTAAATTAAGATGTCACATTAACGACTATTTTCCTTTAGTTCATATTTACATTTTCAAATTAATGTCTAAATTAAGATATTATTGATACTCAAAATCATATATTTCAACATTTCACAATAAAGATAATTAGTTAGTTGGTGAAATACTATTAAAAGATTGTCAACGTTATACTTTACCACTCGTTTACTGAATGTGCGAAACTCTTCATATGGATTTGGACATACTTACAGCATTAAAAATCTCTTAGAACTTTCAGGTACCATTATGTAACATACCGAACAATTTCTAAGAGATCATATGATACGGGAGCATGGTTTGTCACCACACAAAGGGTGAACATTAATTATAAAAGAAGAAGAAATGATAAATTAAAGTGAAAATGATAAAGTTGTAGGTAACATAGGTAATATAATACTTTAAGAATAAAACTCAATATGAGCAGGAGTTGAAAATCTGTAAACAAGCTTAGTTGCTTAAATATAAAAAGACTTATTAGAGTGAACAATAATATAAATTAAAATAAAAATTATAATACAATTTGACGGAGAAATGTAACCAAAATTATATGAATTAATATACCCAAAAGTTTTAATTTTAATAATAAACGAAATCAGATGTGTGATATTTTATAGTAAAATTACTAGCACATTAATAGATTGTAAAATTCAAATAAATACATCCATAGCTTGTCGTCTTTGTCAACTTTACACGTTTCTTATATATATATATATATATATATNTAATACACTAATTAAGTTACGCGTGCGGTGCACGTGATATATACAATTTAAATAGTTTTATTTTTTTTCATATATTACTTATCTATTTAAATAAAAAAATCTAATAAAATATATTTATTTGTAAATAAAATTAGAAAAATAATATTTTAATTTTTATAAATCTTACTCACAAAAATTTCTTAAAATAAGTTGTTTATGTTAGAAAAATGACAGCCTTTAACATTACGTTGAGTAAATAATTTTTAAATGATTTTTTACTGTTCATAATTAGTTTTTGTGACAATACATTTTTCATTGATATCCAGTAAGTATTCATGAATATATAATTATCATTTATAAATGTCGTTTACTAAATGTTATCTAGCTAAATGGATATACACAAATAATTGAGCATAAATTAACTCTACAAAAAATAACACATCTACCAAAATAACACCTCTCTGGTCAAGAAAAAACTTCACAATGAAAAATAGATTATGAAAATATAAAAAATTGGGCGGTGAGACATAAAAATGTCCAAGAGATCACTTGTAGAAAATGAGTTGGAGAATTAAACTTTAAGTAATATTTATAAGTACTCTTAAAGTCAAAGAACTTCACTCCTCCTCAAGTTTCTCTCTAACCCTAGAGCTTCTATCTCTAAACCTCTTAGGGTTTAGAGATAAACATGTGTTTTCGTGGTGATTTTGTTTGGTTTTGGGACATGAGTTGGGAGGGGGTTCTATTTATAGTAAGTATCAGGGTTCAAGAATGAAAGCTAAGGGAAAACGTGGTTTAATCCGTGATAAAGCCTATGTTGGAAATAGTGTAAAGGCTGGGAACAAGAGTGACGAAGCATATAATGATTCGTTGAAGATGGGTCCTCAACACAGGGATCCTCGACATCCTCATAAAGTGCATGAAGTTAACCCTACTGAGGTAAGTGATTTTCCTATTTTAGAAGATGACAAAGATAGCCATAAAAACATGTCAGACTATTCTTGTGCTACCATTGAAGTCTCCTCCAGCAAAGAAAACCCTAGCTTTGAGGGAAATATTGAGAAAGAGGAGGAATTTCCTTCATTTCCCTCATCCTCAAAGACTGTTAAAACAACTGAAGATGTTATTATGGAGAATACCCTTTATCAGAGTTTAATTTCTGGTAGAAAAGACATTGAAGCTTTGAATTTACAGCAGAAAAAAGATGAACAGAGGAGAGAGGAACCAAAAGGTAAGTGGGTTGATAGAGAAAGGAAAAATAATGTTCAATTTACTGTACAAGACTCCATTAAACTCACTAAAGAAGAGATGCTATCATAAACAGAGGTCCTTGGTTTCTGTTAGGGAGACCTATTATCCTTAAGGAATGGCTCCCGAGCATAAAGCTCACTAAAGAAGAGATGTCTAAGATCCGAGTGTGGGTGAAGATGTGGAATATACCTCCAGTATTATGAACACATACAGGAATATTTAGCATTACAAGTATCTTAGGAACTCCTTTATATGCAGATTGTATTACTGCTAGTGGTGTTAAAATGGCTTTTTCTAAAGTATGTATTGAAATTGATTTACTTCCGAGTTACTTAAGTCCATTGGTATTGCCTTGGAGGAAATTGGGATGGAAGAATTAAAGATAAATGTTGAATATATGGTGTTTGGCCATGACTTCAAAGCTAAGCCTCAAGATAAAGCTGTGAAGCCAGTGGTTAATAAACCTACAAGTCAATAATGGGTTAAAGTTACAAAGCGGTCCAATGATCAGATTATTGAACCTGATGTTGCCCTTCCTGAAAATGTGGATGATGATGCTCAAGCTGAAGTATTTAATGCTAATTTACTGGTAGAACCTTTTCTTGAACCCTGTAATAATACTTAGGATGGTTTGGAGGAGAGTCCAGCTAGAAAGTTGGATACAGAGACAGAGGCTCCTAGGTTAAGAACTAACTTCAAATACTTCAATTTTTTGGCTGATGTTGATGGGTTTACAGAAACGGTTCAGCAAGCATGGGGCATAAATGTTTATGGTACTGCTATGTATATGTTGGCAAGGAAGTTGAAGTCAGTTAAAGTGGCTGTTAGATGATTTAATTCCTCACACTGCAATAATATTTCTAGGAGAGTTAATAAAGCTAAAGTAGCTCTTGATTCTGCTCAATAGAATCTGGATTCAAATCCTTCTTGCTTGGCTGCTCAAGTTTAATCTCAAATGGTGTTTAAATAGTTTAATGGCTGGAAAATTATAGAAGAAAACTTCTTTATGCAAAAGTCAAGGGTAAGCTGGTTGAACTTATGAGATAATAACACCTCGTTATTCTTTATTGCTGTCAAAGCACATAGAAGGAAATCTTTTTTGAATTTTATTAACAATGAGCAGGGTGATGTTATCACTAAGGAAAATGAAATCCAGAAGTTGGTGGTTGATTGTTATGAAGATCTTTTCAGTAAGGAACTTCCTGTTCCAAGCATAGACTGGGGTGTTCTCAATTCATTCCTTCCTCATAAGGTCAGTCCTGTAGATTGTGATAATTTGGTGCTCTGTTTTACTGCTGAAGAGGTTAGAGATGTTTTCTTCTCTTTGAGTGATAGAAACTCCCTAGGATTGAATGGATTTAGTGCTAATTTCTTTAAGAGAAACTGGAAAATTATAGGGGACATGTAACTGCACCTATTCTTGAATTTTTTCAATCTAGTGAACTGTTGAAGATGTTTAACAATACTACTATTAAACTTGTTACCGAGGTTTCCAACCCTGGCAGAGTTACTGAATTAATACCCATATCATGTTGTAACTTAGTTTACAAATGTATTACATCTTTATTGGCTATAAGGCTTATATCACTTTTGCCTTACCTAATTGGCCTAAACCAAACAACATTTGTGCCTGGAAGGTCCATCTCTGATAACATTCTTCTTTCCCAAGACCTTCTAAGGGGATACCAGAGAAACTTATTCTCTCCTAGATGTTCTCTCAAGGTAGATCTTTAGAAGGCATATGATAGTGTAGATTGATATTTCCTTGGGCAAGTTCTTCTTATTGTGGGGTTGCCTAAGAGATTTGTTGATTGGGTTATGGAGTGTGTTATCACTCCCACTTATTCTATTAATATAAATGACAGCTTACAAGGTTTCTTTCATGAAGGAAGAGGTCTTAGGCAAGAGGATTCAATCTCTCCTTACCGTTATACTCTTGTGATGGAAGTTTTTACAGGTATAATTTAACAATGCTCTAGAAAACCTGAATTTCAGTACGATTGGCAATGCAAGAAGAATAAAGTGGTTAAGCTATGCTTTGTTGATGATTTTTTAATATTCTGTAAAGGTTTATCTCAATCTGTTTAGGTGGTAATGGAAGGTATTAAATTGTTTGGTGCTTCATCTAGTTTGAAACCTAATGTAGGGAAAGTAGCATATTTTTTTAAGTTGTTTCTGATGAAGAGCAAGAAAGTATTTTAACTATCTCTGGTTTTACTAAAGGTGATTTACCTGTTAGATACTTGGGCATCCCTTTGATATCTACGAAGTTCAGTAAAGTTCATTGTGAGGTTTTAGTAGACATAATCATTACTAGAGCCAAGGTAAGGGAAAACAGGCACTTGACATTTACATGGAGACTACAACTTATTATATCTATTCTAGTAGCTATACAAAGCTACTAGAGTAATTTGCTTATCATTACCAAAAAGACTGTGAAACTAGTTAATGCAGGATTGAAAAATTTCTTATGGACTGACAGAACATATATTTGCAAGGGTTACAAAGGCAGCTGGTAAACCATTTATGCTCCTTATAATGCATGTGGCTTAAATTTGAGGGATATCACTGTATGGAACCAGGCTGCTGTATCTGGACATTTTTAGAAATCGGCCTGGAGGGATAAAAGCTCTTTGTGGGTTCCTTGGTGTATAAAAAATCTTCTCAAAGGTCATTATATTTTTACTGTGAATATGCACGCTGACCCCTCTTGGTTTTAGAGGAAGCTACTTCAATTGAGGGTGAAAATTGCTCACTTGTGTAGTGCAAAAGTGGGAGATGTTAGATCAATTTGTTTATTCACTAATCCTTAGCTCTCAGGAGGCTCTCTTCTTCAACAGTTTGGTTGGGACTTGATAGCTCATTCTGGCCTTAATATCAATTTCTTTCTATATGTTATTATTAGGCAAATACATTGGTGTTAGTCGAATGCAGATTTTGAGAGGTTATTACGTTCCAGGAATGTATGCTCTCTCCTACATTTGTATGGAGAGGCTAAATGACTTTGGAATGATGGTGATTTCTCTACTCGACATACCTATAGAATGCTTATAGGTGAACTTTGTCAAGTTGATTGGGCGAAGCTTGCTTGGTTTACCGACCCTATTCTAAAATGTACTTTTATTCTTTGGTTAACTCTTCACAACAAGCTAAGTATCATTATATTTTTTAGAAATTGGCCTGGAGGGATAAAAGCTCTTTGTGGGTTCCTTGGTGTATACAAAATCTTCTCAAAGATCATTATATTTTTACTATGAATATGCATGCTGACCCCTCTTGGTTTTAAAGGAAGCTACTTCAATTGAGGGCGAAAATTGCTCACTTGTATAGTACAAAAGTGGGAGATGTTAGATCAATTTGTTTATTCACTAATCCTTGGCTCTTAGGAGGCTCTCTTCTTCAACAGTTTGGTGGGGACTTGATAGCTCATTCTGGCCTTAATATCAATTTCTCTCTATATGTTATTAATAGGCAAATACATCGGTGTTAGTCGAATGTAGATTTTGAGAGGTTATTACGTTCCAGGAATGTATGCTCTCTCCTACATTTTTATGGAGAGGCTATATGACTTTGGGATGGTGGTGATTTCTCTACTCGACATGCCTATAGAAAGCTTATAGGTGAACTTTGTAAAGTTGATTGGACGAAGCTTGCTTGGTTTACTGACCCTATTCTAAAATTTTCTTTTATTCTTTGATTAACTCTTCACAACAAGCTAAGCATCAAAGATAGGATTTCTCAATGGAATCATGGTCTTACCCGAGAGTGTATCTTTTGCATGGATGGCTCTGAATCAGTGAGGCACCTCTTCTTTGAGTGTGATTTTGCTTGGAATATTTTTCATCCTCTCATGAGAAAAGGTGGAAGTGATATTTCTTAATATGATTGGCCTACTTTTCTTCATTGGCTTACTGTTTTAGGCAGTAAAAAATTTATGTTAACATATGTTCTAGGCTTATATTTTCTGTTTGTGTTTACTGTCTGTGGCTAAAAAGAAATAGGAGAATCTTTACTGGTAAGGTTATGGAGTCTCGTTTGATTTCTAGGAAGATTCGTTTTATACAAAGTTATCAGAATCGTGATCATACCTAGGATCGTGGAGAGATCTCGTGAATTGGATCATAGGATTGAATTGTGGATCGTAAGATCCAACTATATACTAGTAATATAATGAACTAATACAATTTACCAAACTACATATTAAAGTTCTTGAATATAATTAATTAATCAATGGTAAATTTTACTATTTTATTAAGTGCAATTTAAATAAATAAATATCAACTTAAAAATTGAACAGATTAAATGAACTTTATATTATTTTTATATCAATACCTTACCAAATTATGGTTAATGGGATCATATGATCGTTGTAGGATAGTAAAATCCTACCAATCCAAGATAAAAAAATATAATAGGATCGTAAGATCCTCCAAACTTAAGATTGTACGTACGAATCAGATCGTGGGGTTAGATAGGATCATAAAATCATAAGATCTTACGATCTGGATCGGGAGTTTAACAACCATTTCCTCAACCATAAGGAAAGACTTCTCTTTCTTGATAAAAGTAGGGGTCTGAATTTTGATGATCATATTGCTGAATATTGGATGTAACTTAGAGTTTTAGTGGATTTCTTAATTTGTGTTTATAGTTCTGAGGTATGCCCCCTTGTACTAGTGTAATACTATTTGGTTAATACAGTTAAAGAATTAATTTAATAATGAATATAATTAAGGTTGTAACTTGTATAATTAATTCATATATACTCCCAATTAGTTCATGGACTTTTCACTTCTCATATTCTTTTCACATTTACACATAACTCTTCTAATTTGTCATTAAAGTCTCTTTTATTATTCATAAGTCTCTATTATTCATGTTTTTCAGTATCACTATTACCTCAATTTTATAACAAATATAAGACTTTTACAATATCCACTAAATTTATATAGAATTGATGACACTTTAGTGATATAATATCATTTTTGTTGTACAAATGTATGATTATAATACTCATTTGAATCAACTACTTTACAAAAATTAAGTTGTAGTATATCTAACTAATATTTTTCAAAGCACTGAACTTTGTAGAATCTGTAACTTCAGATATTTTGTCTAGGTGTAAATATATATAAATAGTAGTCTATTACATTAGTTTTCTTATATCAAACTTTTATACACAATACAATATTAATGTAAATAATTTATTGATAATATGTTCATTACTACAATCAATTCGTTTAAGAAATTAAATTACTTTAATAAATCAGTGCCATAAAACTTTTATTCGTCTTTATATTTTGGTAACAAATATTGTTCTTTTTTTTTATTCTTGTTAAGGCATATGGCTATTCATTTCTCTTAATTTATGCTTACCTCCTATTAAATACATTAAGACAATAGTTGTAATACATAAAATATAAAATATAATTAATAAGTTAATCTACAACAAATATATTTAAATAAATTTACATTAAATATGGTGTTTTTGAAATTTAATTAATTTGGTTTGACAAATGTGTCTAAAAATATTTTTCACCCCTAAGCCCCATTTAGAAGTAGTACTGAGAGTTATACATTAGTCCTTCCCTCTTGTATATGCAGTATATACTTGTCTCAAAGGCTTAATAAGAATATATTGAAACATTCTTTCTTCTTGGCTCTCTTCTCTCTTCTCTTCTTTCTTTTACTGTTATTCTTGCTCAACCTGACATATTATTCTTCACGGTATCAAAGCTTCATTAAGGCAAACATCTCTTAAAAAGGCTGCCAATAAGGATTCCAACTCTGATATTCATTATCCATTTTTCTTCTTCCAAACATATGTAATATGATTTCTATTAGATTAGACTCTTCCAATTTTGTTATATGGAAATATCAAATGATATTCATTCTTAAAACCCATTCATTTTTTGGCTTTGTTGATGGAAGCCTAACATGCCCTGAGCAGTTCATCACCAATGACAAGAGATGAGACACTAAGAAATCTAAGATTTGATTAATGGACAACTCAAGATCATGCCTTGATGACCTTGATCAATGCTACACTGACTCAGATGGCTTTGTCCTATGCAGTTGGATCCAACACATCAATGGAAGTTTGGTGTGCTATAGAAAGAAGATTTGCCTCCATCTCCAGATTAAATAGCCCGCAAGTCAAATATGATTTATAAATCATTCAAAAGAATAGTAATGAAGATATTGACTCATACATACTGAGGATCCACGAGATAAAAGATAAACTTGTTGCTATCTCATTGAGTCTTGAGGATGAAGACATTCTGAATTTTAGCACTCTCAAAACCACAATAAGAGCCAACGCCAAGCCTATGAACCTTGAATAGCAACATGTTCTTAAATCTGAAGAGAGATCATTGAACACTCAAAACAAATAACAAGAAAGTTTTATTCAGCCTACTTCCATGTATGCTGCTCAAAGTAATCAGTCTAATAGATTAGGACAGTTCAATAGAGGAAGTGGTAGATCATCTAGAGGAGGAAGATTTAATTCTGGTAGAGACTTCAACCAAAGAGGTAGAAATGGCTTCTCATTCGGTCAGTCAGTCAACTTCTGGATAAAATGGTCAGTTTACACCTAAATCAACTTTTGAAACAAATCAAGGTAGAATTTATTGTCAAATCTACCTAAAGCCTAGACATAGTGCCATTGATTTCTATCATAGAATGAATTATTCCTATCAACGCAAAAATCTTCTTACCCAACTTGTTACAATGACAGCAAAGGTGAGCAACCTTACAAGCTAAACAAATCAACAAGTTAAGCTTACTGATCTAGTCTGTAACACACATGTAATGCATGATATAAGAAATTCATTCTATTTTGAAGGATATATTAGTGATGGCAGTGTAGCTGTGGGTAATGGTCAAACACTCTCTATAACACATACTGGTTTGGGTTTATTATCTATTAGTTCTGACTATGCTAATATGTCTAAATTCCATTCGTGCTCCTAATATGGTCTCAAATATCTTTTCTATATATCAGTTTTATTTAGATAACAATTGTATCTTTATTTTGATGCCCACTTGTTTAAGATTCAGGACAAAATCAAGGGCAGCATTCTTTACAAAGGACCTAGTGAGAATGGTTGTACCCCATTCCTACCTCTGTGACAACATCCAAACCTAAATGCACACCATTAGCTTACATTGGAACAAGGCTCAAACTCAATCTGGCACAATAGACTTGGACATGCATTAAATTCAGTAATAAAGCTAGCCTTATCCAAAGCACATATATCCTTGATTCTACAGAAAATCCATGTATTTGTGAAAGCTATGTTTATAGCAAAATGATTAGATTACCTTTTCAGTTGTCATATTCTGTTTCTAATTCAACATTAGAGTAACGCATTCTAATGTATGGGGTCCTTCACCCATTGTATCTCTCTGTGGATATAAATACTATGCCTCTTTTATAGATGACTTTACTAGATATGTCTGGATTTTTCCCTCACTGTCTAAACATGAAATATTCTCCATATTTTAAAAGTTCAAGCATATGTGGAAGATCAATTCTCCACTAAAATTAAGAGTATGAGAAGTGATGGTGGAGGAGAATATACTAGCAGTCAGTTTAAGAATTTTCTCCAAAACAATGGAATTTTTGTATGAATTTGAGTGTGGGCTCTCAAAATGATTGAAGGAAAAAATTGAATATTTTTCCTTCAATGCTTTCTCATTCGGCGGCAATCACTAAGGAGGGGAGAAAACTATTTTTCTCTGTATCTGATATGAGATCTATATCTCTATCTTTCTCTACAGTCGAATTGCTATTAGATATTTATAAAGTTTAATTTTTGATATTTACAAATATACACATATATTTTAAAATTCTAAAAATTCACCCTCATATATTCAAATTGCTTTAAACCAGTATATCTCCACAATGTTAGAGTTGTATCAAAATTTATCAATCCAATTGATAGATTTAATTGATCATTATCAGTTAATTAATTAACTTATTTTTTATTTACTAATTATCTAATTAGTAAATAATAAACTACTTAATTTCAATATGCCTTGGCACCAAAACACATTTTAATCCAATTTATTTCGTTTCATTATTCTTTTTCTCATGAGCTATTTCTGAGACCGGATGGACCCACATGAACAAAACTAAGAACTCAAATATCTGGCGAATTTATCTTCATAATTTTCTGACCTATTTAATCATGACATCATACGACTACACTATAGGTTCGATGCCGAATCAACTCTCAATTCATGTGCACTACTTTTCTGTTGGTGTAAATAAACCCTTTTTATTTTCACGGTCCACAATATATTTTAACTTAATACCCATCGTGAATATCAGTAACAAGAGTGGAATGTAAAATTACCTTTTTACTCATCTTGTTATTATTTCTTTATCTCCTTTATTGACTGTGAATATGAAAGACATAATCTTATTTCATAACATGTCTAGGTTAACCGTTTGTGTCACCACTCCTATGCCCCATGACTGGCATCCATTGGTTCAACCTATCAGTCGTAATCAGATTCGATTGCCCATTCGATACTAAGACTGCGAATATCATTTTGAACTTTCTCATAAGACTTCATCTGGAGACACCTCTGTCTTCACTCTTTATTGATTGATGAAAGTTTCACGATTTGACTAATTTATAAACACAATTTAATGTAAAATAAAAATTTCAATTTATTTACAAAAATTCAATAATACTAATGTCTGAGAAATAACTAAATACAAATAAATAATTATTACACGCTACTTTATGGACATATTTCAAGAATCTCCCACTTAGACTAAAGTAGGCGTGTACAATCTCTTATCCCCAAGGCCCTCAGATGACCATAAAAATTTTTACTGCTTAAAATCTTCGTGAATGGATCTGCTAAGTTGTTGACCGTCAAAATATACGTAACCACGACGTTTCCATGCTGAACAATTTCTTTAACTAGGTGATATTTACATTCTATGAGTTTGGATCTCTTATGGCTTCTAGGTTCCTTAGAATTCGTGGCAGCCCCACTATTATCACAATAAAGTGTCATGGGTTCGTTAGTGTCAGGAACAACTTCTAGAGTCTACAAGATCTTCCTAAACCATACAGCCTCATTTGTCACTTCACAAGCTGCGACATATTCAGCTTCCATGGTAGAATCAGCAATGCAATATTGCTTGATACTTCTCTATACAAATGCTCCACTGTTCAGGATAAACATCGATCCTGAAGTGGACATCCTGGAATCCTTATCAGCTTGGAAATCAAAATCATTATACGCCGTAATATTCAAGTCACTACCTGAATACATAAGCATGTAATTCATTGTTCATCAAAATCATTATACCCCGTCAATTCTCATTTTCAGGATTAGATTGGAAATGACTCACCATACCCACGACATAGCAAATGCCTGGCCTAGTGTAAAGCATCACATACATGAGACTTCCTACGGCTGAAGCATAGGGAATCTTTCTCATGTTTTCCTTTTCTTGAGGAGTCTTGGGAGACTACTCTTGGAAAGGCTTACTCCATGTTTAAAAGGAAAAAAAATTATTTCTTGAAGTTTTGCATACTGAATCAATCCAACACCTTATCAATATAACATACTTAAGAAAGTTCCAATTGTTTATTCTTCCTATCTCGAAATATCTGAATACCTATGACAAATACAAATTCTCCAAGATCTTTCATATCAAATTACTTTGCAAGCCAAATATTGACATCAGATAATTGTCCTATATCATTCCCAATGAGTAGAATATCATCTACGTACAAGACTAGAAAAACCACATTCCATTCGTGTATCAGCTTATACACACAGGGCTTGTCCACTAACTATTCAAAACTATAGTTCTTAACAGTTTCGTCGAATCTAATATTCCATGACCGTGACGCTTGCTTAATTCCATAACTAGACTTCTGCAATTAGTAAACTTTGCCCTCTTAGCCTTTCTTCATGAACCCCCCTAGTTGAGCTATAAAAATGCGCTCATCAATATTGTCATTCAGAAAAGCAGTCTTGACGTCCATTCGCCAGATTTCATAATCAAGGGTAGCAGCAATGGATAACAGAATTCGGATAGATTAAGCATGACCACCGACGAGAAGGTATCCTCATAGTCTATTCCTTCCTTTTGGGTGTAGCCATTGGCTACTAACCTAGCTTTGAATGACTCTATATTCCCATTCGGACCTCTTTTCTTCTTATAATTTCATTTACATTCTACGGGTTTTACCCCTACATGAGGATCTACAAGCTTCTATACAATGTTTGAGTACATCGAATGTATCACAACGTTCATGGCTTCTTACCATAAGTTTGCTTCAAGACCAGGCATGGCCTCTGCGTAGGAGATATATTCATCAAGATCCTTATCTGAGACAATTGTCAAAGCTTCTCCATAGGATATATACCTCTCAGGTTATCTCACAAACCTCCCACTACATCGAGGCTCCATAGGCTCTGGCTCCTGTCGTGGTTTTTCCATTATTGAATCAGAAATAATTTTTTATTAAGGAGGCGGTGTCCTCTCATTCAATAATTACTCTAGCACAACTGCGTTTCTCGTCTGTACACTTTTAATGTAATCTTCTTCAAGAAAATTAGCATCCGTGCTAACGAATGTTTTTTGGTTAGTCATATTGTAGAAGATGTATCCCATCGTTCCTTTAGGATATCCTACGAACATGCATAATTCTGGACTACTGGACAACTTGCCTGTCTTTGGTTTTAGAACATGAGGTGGGCGCCCTCATATTTTAAAATGGTTAATAGACAACTTTCATCTATACCATCTTTCATATGGTGTACCATGCGCCATTTTTTATGGAACTTGATTCTGAATATATGTTATTGTTTCCAAGGCATATACCCAGAAGGAATTTGGGAGGGATGAGTAACTCATCATGGATCTAACAATATCCATAGAAGTTTGATTCATTCTCTCTGACACACCATTCTGTTGTGGCGTACCAGGTGGTGTAAGATCTGAAAGAATACCTTTTTCCTTACTAAAGTCTTCGAACTCTCCTAGCAACTACTCTCCATTACAATCGGATCGTAGTGTTTTGATTTATTTTTTTAATTACTTTTCAACCAAGGCCTTATACTCTTTGAACTTTTTAAAAGTTTCAAACTTTTGACGCATTAGATAAACATGACCAAAACTTGAGTAGTCATCAGTGAAGGTGACCAAGTATTCATAACCTCCTCTTGTTTGGATATTCAATGGCTCACACACATCACTATGTATGAGTTCAAGGCATTGAATGACTCTTTCATCTTTTACTGAAAAATGTCTCTTGGTCTACCTCCAATACAGATTTCACATGTGGGTAATGATCTCACACTTAAAGTTTGCAAAGGACCATCATTCACAAGTCTTTTAATCTTATCCAGGCTAATATGTCCAAGGCCTAAATCCCACAAATAGGTTAGATCGGTTGAGTCATACTTCAACCTTTTACTATCCCTTTGTGAATCATTATTCACTTCAGTGTAACATATCATCGGAACTATTGGTTTTACATAAAATAATTTATTTATCAAACGTGTAGTAGTAATTAAGAAATCATTTCTAAAGATAGCAATACCTTTATTAATGAAATTCAAATTGAATCCTTCCACATTTAAACTAACTACTAAAATAAGGTTTTTCCCAAAAAACTGAGGTGTAATAAACATCACGTAAAAACAGATAACCATTATCAAGTTCCAATTGATACAGCCAATACTAGTGCTATTCCCCATATGAACAATGAACTTAACCAAGATACCTGCTAGAGATAATCGAGGCATTTGCGTATCCAATGGTTATCGACTCCACAATGATGACACTTCTTTCACAACATGTCCACCTTGTAGTGACCTAAACATTTGCCACTTTTGAGTTCTTCTTCTTAGCCTTATTAAGACCTCCTTTCGTGTTTCCTTTTGGCGCCAGAGGTGGAAGGCTTACTTTCAGTAAAGTTTATCTCTCCAATCTTCTTCTTGCCCTTTAGCAACAAAGTCTCAGCGGCTTGCAACTCCTTCATAATCTCAGGAAGAGAGTACCTTAATTTATTCATCATATAATTAAGTTTCAAGTTCTCGCAGGTATCAGGCAGAGTCTCTAGGATCATATGCACCTGAGTCTCACCATCAACCACAGCACCCATGGTCTACATCTCATTTGGATAAGTTATGTTCTGCATCATATGTTAACTGATAGGGGTTTCAGGTTCCATCCCGCTGTTCATGAAGTTGCGTACAACTGTCTGTCTGGCTTGACGAGCTAGATCTCTGAATATTTCGGTGATGTTCAACATCATATCAGCGGTGGTTTCCAAATTATGATGTTGTTGTTGCAACACTATGCTAACAAATTTTAAGATGTAATATATGGCTATCTCATCAGAACGTAGCCAACAAACATAAGCATCATTTTCCTCTTGAGTCAATTCACTAAAAGCTCAAAGGAACAGGGGGTGGTGAGCACAAACTTGTGCTTTTCAACCGCCAGTACGATATCAAGATTGTGTTTCCAATACCATAATTATCACTAGTTAATATTATTCACATTTAAGATAGTTGAGAATGGAGATATTGACATGATTATCGAAAAGAATAAAAATGGTGTAAATAAATACTCAATCATTTAAGAAAGTATGATGTATGGTGCAACTACTTAAACATTTAAAAAACCATTAAAAAAATTCCTCCATGTTCTTATGATAAAAAATGATAGCTTGTCTCATCGAGAGATGAAGTTCAAACTATCTCCTATTGCATCGAGACTCTTCTCGTTTGGTTAACGCTCAAATGTCCACACATCTAGCTTAACCAATCACCAATGGTTTTGGTTACCTTGGCCCTATTGACTAGCTCCTAAGTAGGGATTCCAATGTGCTTGAGTCCAAGTGTTTAACTAACACATCGACTCTTAAAGGTTGCTATGGACTAACATTCTGTCTATGGAACGATCCTATCCCACCATTTATTTTAAAAGTCTTAGCTTCTCAAGCAACTCGATGACTCAAAGAGACACGACTCTAAAGTTTCTCCCATTGAAGATAGGACCGCTATAGGCAGTTCTAAACCATTTCTCGTGGCACGATCAAGCTCACGTTGGAGACCTTGGGAACGTTTCAACGTAAATAACCCTCCCACTTAGTTTCTGAAAAATTTGAATTTTTGGTTGTTTTTCAAAACATAACTTTTATTAATTTGAAAAATGTGATGAAATTTATAAATCCTTTATTTAATTTTAAATCTCAATTTAAAATCATAACCATTATAAATTTCACATTGTAATTAAATTAGAACCATTATAAATTAATCTACAATGATGAATCTACATGCTACATGGTAATTTGATATAAGCATATCCCTAGTTCTATATGGTATGTTATATGATGATGTGCGATTAAAATTAAATCATACATTTAAATTTAACCTCCATATTGGCTCATTTGTAAGTACAACCCAAAAAAAATAAATAAATTACAAATTATTTGTAAACTAATCTTCATGGAGTCTGTAACTTCTCCCTTCTTCTCCATGCTTTCCCACCACTTTGTAAGTCTTTACAAAAGTTCATTCCCATTTTAAAAATTAGATTTAAAACTTAAAATTTGAATTTCAAATTCAAAATTGAAAATTCAAGTCTCAAAAATTCTAATTGAAATTTTGATTAGGACCCTTTAATTAAGGAAAACTATTTTCCTAGTTATTTAATCTCATTAATTATCCTATTTTTTCTTTTTTAATAAAATAAAAAGATAATATTGATAATTATCTTTTGAATTCAAAATTTAAAAGATAAAATAGATAATTATCTTTGAATTCAAAATTCAAAAGAATAAAGATAAAATAGATAATTTTCTTTTGAATTAAAAAAAAAGGATAAGAGTTATCGCGGAACATCACATAATTTTCTAAACCCTAATTGTTATCGCATAAGGTTTCACAAATCCTAGTCACCATGAAGGGCACGACAGCGGGCAGCCACAGTGACGGCACCGGAACAGTATCTCTGGCTGCCAGAACAGTTTAAGAATTTTCTCCAAAAATAATGGAATTCTGCACCAGAAATCTTATCCCTATACCCCTCAAGTACAATGGCATTACTGAGAGGAAACATTAACAAATAGTAGAAACTGCTTTTCCTCTTCAATTTTGGTCGCATGCCTTTCTCACTAGTGACTCCCTCATTAACACGATACCTTCTCCTACTTTACATAATATTTCACTTTTTAAAAAGCTCTATTCTAAGATTCCAAGCTATGCATATCTCCATGTTTTTAGATGCGCATGTTGTCCTTTTCTAAATCCCTATAATAGTAATAAATTACGACCAAAAACAGCAAAATGTGATTTTTTATATGCTGGGATACTTGTGCTTTGACCCTATTACTAAAAGGATTCATACTTCAAGACATGTTTTATTTTATGACGCCAACTTTCCATATGCACAATTAATAACTAAAGCTACTGGTGTTGTATGTGACACTTCACAAAAATCACATTTTGTCAATGCTTTTCTACCTTTTCAACTTCTGCATAATTTTGATAAAACAAACTCTAATATTGTTCAAAATGATACTGATATTTCATCGTTAGAACAAACTGTAGCAAATTATCACTTTGTTTCTAACATATCTTCTTCTGATGAACTTCGGGTACTGAATCTTCTTTTGATATCTCAAACTCCTTAGTTATAGATCTTAATATCCCTGCTTCTCATACTTCCCTTATACCAGCATTTTCTACTCATATTCAACCTACTACCATTCAACCTCCCAATAACACTCACTCCATGAAAACTAGATCTAAAGTAGGAATTATAAAAAGAAAGCATATATTGCTTTTAATACTCACAACTCTAGCATTATAAAACCAACTATCTTCTCTATTGCTTATAAAAATCGATAACATACTGGCTATGGAAGATGAGTTTCAAGCTTTAAAATCTCATCAAACCTAGTCCTTAGTGGCCTCACCTCCTGAAAAAGAACCCTGTATAACTCTGAAACTATTGTTAGATATAAGGCAAGACTTGTTGCCAAGGGATTTCATCAGGAACATGGTCTGGACTATGAAGAAACCTTCAATCTTGTTATTAAGAGGCTAAAAGTATGGATAATTCTCTCTCTTGCAGCATAATTCAATTGGCCTCTTAGACAATTAGATATCAAGAATATTTTCTTGCATGGATTTCTCAAGGAATAGGTGTACATGTCACAACCTCTAAGATTTGTGGATCCTTCTCAACCACGATATATTTGCAAACTCAAAAAATCATTATTTGGCCTAAAACAAGCTCCAAGGGCCTGGTTTGACATCTTCAAACTTTGGATTCATTGCTTCATAAGCTGGTACTTCCCTCTTTATTAGATCTATTGGACATCTCTTATATATCTACTGCTGTAGGTTGATGATATAGTCATAACTGGGCCAAAAAAGTTCTACAATGAACAACTGATTTCATCTCTATAGTAGAAATTTGAGATGACAGATTTATGTAAGCTTCAATACTTTCTTGGTTTAGAGATTCATCAATCCTCCAAAGATATCTTTGTTAATAAACTAAAGTATGCCAAAGACATTTTCAAGAAAGCTAGTATGACAGAAGCTAAACCTTACAACTCTCCATGCTCTACAAAATCATGTATATCTCACTTCCTCTATCATATGTAACCTATTACATAAGCTTAGCAGGAGCTCTACAATAAGACCTGACATAACTTTCACTGTTAATAAGGTATGTCAGTTTATGCACTCTCCAACTATAGCATAGTTCTCAACTGTCAAAAGAATTCTTAGATACTTCTTTGCAACTTCTGATCATGGAATCTGGTTCAAACCTGGAAATCGGCAACTTCACGAGGGAAAAGGTGGTTAAAAAGGATTTGATTGTTCTTCACATTAGTACTGAGTTTCAGCTTGCATATCTCTTCACAAAACCTCTCTCCACACTGAGGTTTAATGCTCTTAAAACCAAACTCATGCCCTTTCTACCTAGCATGAATTTGGGGGGGGGGGGGG
>QANY01006002.1:0-18641 GCA_003255025.1 Datisca glomerata
AAGTTTATTGGTAATGTAATAATTATTTATAGTATAAATTTATATACACATAGTGTATTATGGTATACAAGTAGAAATAATGATCCAAGTATCATAAAAATCACACGTTCTAAAATTATTTACAAAATATTATATCCCTCATAATAAAATTAGTATTAATCCGCATCATCATTTCAATCCGCCATTTTCATCATAAAAATAGTTTCATTCTTCCAAATCATTTATAGTATACCCTCATATACCAGTAGTACAATACTATATATATAGAAGCTATACTCCATATATCATAAATATCTCTTAATATGTCTATCTACACTAAAAATATTTACATTATACATATTGTCTAAAAATCAGTATCAATCCTCAAAAACCGTTTCAATCTTAAAATCATTTCTATCATTAAAAACAATACTAGATATTACAAAATTAATCTGTATATTAAAAGTTTAATGTCAACCTTAGTATTCAATAATGTCCATCATAAATGTACAAGAAACTATTTCAAACATCACTTTGATTCATTTACTATTCAATTACAAAACGCTATGATAAAATGTCATCTCGTGCATAAAAAGTTGAAGTCCATAAGCTATATTATAGAACGACCACTATAAATATGATGGCAATTCTCTATACAAAAAGACAAAACTAATTAAAGAGACTACACCGAATTAACGGAACATATTCCTAATATCTCGTCAATAATCAAATACAAAGAGTTGAAGTTATAAGTAATGTATGTGAAAATGTATCTAGGGTATATGTTTTACCTCAATTGAAGATTAAAAATCATAATTTAGAAGAACCGAAATCATTATAAATGTATCTTTGGTGGAATGTTAAAGAGAAACTGAACTCGCGACTTTAATGGAGAAATCATGAAAATCACGGTACTAGAAGCTCGCAAAGAACGCGAAAAATATTGAAAAAGATTAGTGCATAAATTACCTCCTCTCTTGTTGATGTTTTCTTCGATTTTCGTCTGGTATTCAAAATCGTGAGTGAATGAGAATGAAACTGAATGTGAATGGGAAAACGGATTTAGTTGTGGATAAATAAAATTTTGTCCTATGCCTTATTTAGTTAGTGGGTTAAGGTGTTTCCAGCTATTTTTGTCATGTGTAAAGTTGATGGCCGGTTTATGATTTATGTTTAAAAAGTTGGCTTGACTCTTAATTGAGCCTTAATATTAAATTAAATGTCTTGCCATCCTCCATTAGTTACTTTAAGCACCCTAAGTGCTTTCATCATTTACATGATTCATATGTGGTCCACCACATCAAAATAACTTTATTCTAGCAAATCATGTTAAGATATTTTCTGATAACAGTATTAGTCTATGATCTATCGTTAGACCATCTCATATGAGTGGCATATAAAATGATTCTAATGTGGATCTATTTATGACACTGATAGAATTTTCTTCTTAAAAAACAAATGAAAAGAAATCAAAGAGTTTATAAAAAATAATAGAAGATTTGATTATTGGGTTTTTTGTTAAATTGAACTCCTACACTAACTATTTTACAGAAATGAACTCATACACTAATTTTTGTTTCCTCTGATCACTGACTCACCTTCAACTCAAAAGCGTATTTATGAAGTTACATGTTTACCCTCCATCTCATTTTTCCTTCTTTGTTTTTCATTTTTTTCACTTCTTCATTTTCTTCAACGTTTTCTTCTTTGTTTTCTTCTTCGTCTTCGTCTTCGTCTTCTTCTTCATCTTCTTACTTCTTCATGCAATATCAAAATATTTATTTATTTTCTTTGTCATGTTCATGAATTTTATGAGAATATTTATTTATTTTATTTTTTTAAAATGAGTTTTTGTCTATTTTTACAGATTTGAATCATATTTAACCACAAATCAGATCTAAAAAAATAGATTTTTGCCCATTTTTATAGATCTGAACCAAAAGATCTGACGACAACCAGACCTGACCAAGATATGAAAATAGGTTTTTGCCTATTTTTACATATCTGAACCATATCTCGTCACAAATCGGATCTGAAAATGAGTTTTTACCCATTTTTTGGGAGCAATTCTTTCTTCTAGCTCTTTTTCAAAGTTTTACCTTTTTTTAGTCCTTCGACGTTTCATTTTTGGAGTTTCATTCATGGGGGTACACTAGCGTTGTGTATCTATCGTGTAGCCATCGTATAGACTACACGATGGGCACACTGGCATCGTGTAGTCTACACGATGGGCACACTAACATCGTGTAGTCGACGAGATAGGTACGCTGGTATCGTATAGTTTACACGATAGGTACACTGACATAGTGTTGTCATCGTGTAGTGTACACGATGGGTACATTGACAAAGTGTTGCCATCGTGTAGTGTACACGATGGGCACGCTAACATCATGTAATGTACACGATGAGTATACTAGTATCATGTAGCCATCGTGTAGTGTACACGAAGGGTACACTGACGTCATGTAATAAACATGTAGTCTAGACGATACTAGTGTAGCCATCGTGTAGACTATACGATGGCTACACTATATACTACACGATGACTGCACTGATATTGTGTAGCCATCGTGTAGCCTACACGATTAGTACACTAGCGTAGTGTAGCCATCGTGTAGACTACACGACGGCTACACTGACGTCGTGTAGACTACGTGTATACTATATGATGACTACACTAGTATCGTGTAACCATCGAGACAAGGCTGTAGTCACAACAGAGGGTGGTAAAGTCGTCTCTCAAAAAGTGTGTAATTTACACAGTGAGTATACTAGTGTAATGTAGCCATCGTGTAGACTACATGATGACTACGTTGGCGCCATGCAGTCTACGTGTATACTACATGATGGCCATACTGGTATCGTGTAGTCTACACAATGAGTACACTAGGGTCGTGTGGCCATCGTGTAGTCTACACGATGTGTACACTAGCGTTGTGTAGATTACGTGTATACTACACGATGACTACACTAACATCATGTAGCCATAGTCTAGTCTACACGATGAGTACACTAGCGCGTGTGTAGCATCGTGTAAATTACACGATGAGTACACTAGCGTCGTGTAGACTACGTGTATACTACACGATGAGTACACTAGCGTCGTGTATCGATCGTGTAGACTACACGATGTCAGTGTACCCATTGTGTAGTCTACATGATGGCTACACGATAGATACACAACGCTAGTGTACCCCCATGAATGAGACTCCAAAAATAAAATATCGAATGATTAAAAAAAGTAAAACGTCGAAAAAGAACTAGAAGAATGAATTGCTGCCCAAAAATGAGTAAAAACTCATTTTCAGATATGGTTTGTGGCTAGATATGGTTGTCGTCAAATCTTCTGGTTCAGATATGTAGAAATGTGCAAAACCCCATTTTCAGAAAAAATAAAGTAAAAAATAAATATTTTCAGAAAAAATAAATAATTTTAGAAAATTCATGAACATGAAGAAGAAAATAAATAAATTTTTTGTTATTGCATGAATAAGTAAGAAGATGAAGAAGAGGAAAACGTAGAAGAAAACTAAGTGAAAAAATGAAAAAGAAGAAGAAAAGATCCTTGATTATCCAAACATGGGTGAGATCATTAAATGATTGCCACATACATCCAATTCAATATCCCCACCAAAAGTCTACCAGAAGGCCATAGCTAGAAGCTATGTCACAGTTGATTCGTAACACTTGATTTTCCTTTATTTTAGCACTAATGGAACTCGCATCTCACTCCCTCTCCCATTCTATGCTTCCAAAGCCTCCTACTTCTAGCTGCTCCTGCTCTTTATCACCATCTTTCTTCCATTGTAAATCTACTTCTTTACTATGTAATTCTCTTCCGTTTCACTCTTCTAAGAGCTTTCTTAGACGCATACAATTACAAGGTGTTGGAGTTAGAGGAAGGGGACGAAGAAATCTTGGACCAATACATGCTTCTGATCAGTCTCAAAATTTCTCCTCAGATGCTGCAAATGCAGACCGATGGCTTCTTGATCCTGTCGGTTAGTAATCTACGACTCGTTTTAGGGCGAATTTACAGCGTTCGACGAAAAATTGGGTTTTCTTTGATTGGGGATTATTCTGAGAATTCGAATGTCGACTATAATTTGCCTTTTGAAGCTACAAAACGTCGTCAAATTATATACTCAACTTGAAATTAGTGATAGTTTTCTGCAGTTGAGTCCTTGAGAGCTTGCTATTGTATTCATTTGAGTGTGTTTTCATTACATGAATAGACGCACTCAATATTTCCATGAATATTGCTCTGGTTCATTCTCTGTGTTGTACTGCACCGTTGCTTATGCCCAATTAGCATTTCCTTCACCACAGATATACAGGTTAAGTTAGTTTGAGCTATGTCTGGAACTCAGAAAGTACGAGCTACAGTACAAGAAGTCATCGAGAATTTCATTTTCTTCGTTTGGTTTTAATTCAATAGAAGAAGAATTAAGCATAGGAATTAGGAGTGAAGTTCACGAATTCGTCAATTTCCTTAACAATCTTCTTACCCTTCTTAGTTTTCCTCTAATTTTTCTTTCTTAATTTCTACCTTTTGTAGTTCAAACTTTCCCTTGAAATGGAAACAAATTTTCCACTTGAATTCATCCTCAAAATACTACACTGTATCAAGTTTTTGTTTTCATTTCTGTATACAAGAGGAATTTCTACCTTTTTATCTTTTAATGATGCATTTTGAGTTAAAGAAACGAAGGATTGAAAGTGTGTTTTTGGTAGGTGATGGAGATAGTAAGCACATTGGCTTCAAAGTTCCAATGCCCGATGCTTTTGAAATCGTTTCTGTGAGTAATTTCAATTCTAGTTGACTATCTTCTCTCTCCTTTTCCCCCTCAAAAGTATACATAAAACTGACTGGTAAATGTTTTATCAAAAACATTTAGAATGAGGTGACCGTTGGACGTCTTCCTGAGAAAGCTGATATAGTGATTCCAGTTGCAACAGGTATTTCATATTATTTCACTCTCCTTTAGCTTTCTCAAAGGTAATTAAAAGTGCACAATTGAACCCGAGTGATAAGTTCAATGACTGGAAAGACAAATCGTAAACCTGGAGGTCTTGAACTCAGACCACCACGCTATCGTTTTGGTAGGGTTTTCAGGTTAGTAATCACTTGAATAGAGAGTGAATTAGCTAGCCAGGCAAAACTGGGATACTAATTCCCAAAATGGAAACGTCAAAACTAAGATTTTTCTGGCTTATTTCACGATGTACAACTTATGATATCTGTCTAATTTAACACAGTTTCGGCTTCGCATGCGCGCATTCGAAAGAAAGATGGAAATCTATATGTTACGGATTTAGACAGCACAAATGGGACATTCATTGATGAGAAACGCTTGAGACCTGGAGTGGTTGCACCTGTTTCACCAGGAAGCTTACTTATATTTGGTAACTCTCTCCTCAACTCTTTATCTCTCATTCATCATTTTCCTTTCAAGAAACATATGATCAATTCGTTCAAGCTACTATTTGCAATTCTCATGCCTTTACACTACCCTGCCAACATCTTCAATGCTTGGAGCTTACCCTGTCCTTAAGTCTTTGTCCAGAGTTAGAATCTGGCTAAAATTAGGCCGCCCCTCTTAATAATTTCTCATAGAACTGAAACAGACAGCGAAGCAAATAAATTAGTTCTTCGCTCGTATAGAGAGAATAGATTGCGATGCTTCGATTTTTATTTTGTAATAGTGAGCTTAAATCTTAGTATTTCAAAAACAACAAATGAATAGGCTGTCTAAGGTTAACAATACATAATTAAATAATGCATTTGGCAATGTTGAAGTTGAGTAATGCTTTATGTTGACAGGTGATATACATTTGGCGATGTTTCGAGTGTCAAAGCTGAAGAACGTTGATGATGCAATTGCAAGCAAAGCTGAAGATTCTGATAAAGTTGAGACTGAGGAGCCAACAACTAGTACCACCTTAGCAAATTGAAATCCATGGCCTTTTCAAATAATATAGAGTTGAGTAAATAAATCAATGCAAATTTGTTTCTTTAACTAATAAAACTCTCTAGATTTTTTTCCAAAAAAAGTTTAATAATTCATGTATCATCAAAAATTTTGGCAGTGGAGAAAAATACAGAGCTCTAAGTTCTCTCTTTCTGCTTTCTCTCTCTGTGAAAACTCCTCTCTAGAAAAACAACTGACAAGGGGCATTCCAGATGAATTACAAGTTCATTGAGCTGCCACCCTTTCCGAGTCCTAGAATTTGCCGTAGAAAGACCACCGGGAAAACCAAAAAATAAAATAATTATTCTTTAGTTTCTAACTAAACGGTGTATTTTTTTTATCGAAAAAAGATTAAAGTTACCCTTTGTTAAATCATAGTTTAGTTAAGACCACAGTTTATTGAAATTTTTTAGCTGGATTAAAGTCCAGCAGACGCCAATTTTAGTGAAAAAAAATAAAAGAGTAGCTTATAATTTTTTCTTAAAAATTAAGATCTTAAAATCATTTTTTTATTTTCAAAGGTATCTTCATAAAAATATCCTCTCGGAACTATAGTAGTTTGTAGAATTGACAAAGACACCCAAAATGCAATAGGATCTTCTCCAACTTTTTGAACAAGGAAAATCTTGCAGAAATGACCAGAAAACTTAACTTTCCTGTTGAAACTTAACTTTCCTGTTGAAACTGTAAAGATAGTTGAAATATTTTTTATTTTATAAAAATGATTGAAGTAAATATTTATTTACCAAAATTACATAAATGTAAATATATTATTTATTTTATTCTGGTCATTTTTGTTATAATTTTTTTAAAGATATTTTTATAATTTGAGCTAAAAAAATTAATCATTTTTACCATTCTTCCAAAATCCTGTCAAAAGTCATTTTGAGAGTTAGGAATTTTTTTAATGATCTAAGATTATATCATTTAAAAGAAAAACCTTTTTCTTTACAAATAAATAGTAGTTAAAAAATGCTCTATAAACATTTTCTTTCATAAAAGAAAAGAAAAATTAGGTGCCAACAACCATATTATTCAAATTTGGAGGCTGTCAAATTAATACACATGAACATGGGAATTGGAAAATGTTTTTTTAACCTATAAAATATAGAAAATTAATGAGTTTTCTTTAGAAGTAATGAATTCAATCTTGTCTTTTATCAAATTGTAAAGCTATTCTTTAAAAGAGAATGAAATAATAAAAAGCGACTTTGCTAATGACGGAGGGCAATTCCTAGATTTAGACCATCCAATCTGTGGATGGTGCAAATCTTGCTGACTTGCTAAAATGAATAAAAAATGTCTTTGAGATGCCTTAATTTTGACCATTCCGATTTGATCAAGCGGCCCAACATGCTAACTTCTCGGTAGTTACTGTTGAGAATCCTAATCCTGTCTAGGCCGTTGATTAAGTTACTGAATAACTCAATTTTTCTAGAATTGTAAATTTGACCAGATCTTTTTTATTTAAGAAAATTAAATTGACACGATTTTCTTAAATAACACAAAATATCCATTTATATTTGATAATTATACACATCTCTCATGTATTTCACATTCTATAACAATTATGTCTGATTTTTTAACATAAAAATTTAACAGGAGTTAAATGGACGCTAAAATGTCCAAAATTCTCAAATTACAATTTAATCTAAATACACAGTAACTAATCAATTTAATACATAGTCTTACCAAACAACACTAATTTAATCTGGGATAACACTAGTTTTCATCTAAAGTCATCCAAAATCACAACACTCATTTTTATCAAAATCATTTTGATACAGCCATCATTATTTCAATCCAAACATCACTATTTTAATAAAAAAATCATTCATATAATACATTAACTAAGCAATCCAAACAACATTCAATCAATTTAATGCAAACATTATTTCCAATCAAATAGCACTAATATAATCCATCATAATTTCAATCCGGACACTATTTTCATCCAAAATCCATTTATACAATCCTAAAATTATTCAAAATGTATTTCAACCATTAAGTCATTCAATCTGTCTAGTTTCATAAACTTATCCAAAATATAGGCAGAGTTCTTAAAGCCAACAAACAACTCTAAAAATATATGGGCATGATTCTTAAAGCCAACAAAACTCTAAAAAAATAGAGGCAGCATTCTTAGAGCCAACAAATGTCTCTAAAAAAATATAGGCCAAAGCCAACAAATAGCTCTCAAAAGCATTCATGGTACAACTCTCTTCTCTTGATCAATTCTGTCCTTGCCCAACATTCACTCTACTCCCTCGCATAGAGGAACCTTCTTTTGTATCAAATGTTGCATACTAAATAAATAACTATTATAGGATGTTAACATATAAACAAATAGAAAGGTGTTGGGTGGATGAAAAACTAGTCTTTTCTAGTCTTTTAAGAGTCATCTTCTCTTAAACCGAGTTGTCAGTTGATGCATTTGGTGTTTGTTGTTAGTTTGTCTTAGTTCTTGGTTGGGCTGTTAACTTCTTATTAGCAAGAGCACAATGGTAACTTCTCTTATTGTGACCCATTTTTTTTACAGTTGGAACACCGCACTATGGAAAGACCTCTTCTAGACATCCCCTGGTGCGGCTTCATCTTATTCCCCTCCTCCTATTTTTCTTAGGTCTTCCAAGAAGTCATCTCAAAGACGGGATCTTATGTTAGCCTCAACAAGCGTGATCAAATGAGTCGTCGAATGAATGATTTTACCATAAGTCTTCGGGTACAATTCATTGGAATAGATTCATGGACATAGTTTTCAATAAATGCTCGTTTTAACTAGGGGTGTTTAAAATCAAATCGAACTAAACAAAAAATGGTCGGTTCTTTATAGCCCCGTGGTTCGGTTCAGAAAATGTTCATTTTTGAACCAAACCAAAACATTAAATTCATATATTTTTTGCTTTTTATATATAATTTCATATCGAACCGAACCGATACAAAACTTTGATTTTATATTATTTTTTTCAATAATATCATTCAAAAAATTATTTTTAATTAATAATACCGAACCGAACCGAAACTCACCGTTCAGTTCGGCTCGACTCAATATTAGTCCATTAACCGAATTGAACCGTGTTCACCCCTAGTTTACTTAAATTAATAACAAAACTACCACACCCTCCATCACTTCATACTCCTCTGTACAAGAAGGAAGAGCACTACAAAACCTAGAAGCTTGTATGATTTTGTCCAAACTTTTCCTACATTTTGGAGACAATTTCTCATTCTAACAACATCCTTTTTTATATCGTTTTGTAGCCTACTCATAAACTACTCAAACTTTGTTCGAATTTTGTCAAGTATGATGAGAAAAAAATAAAAGAAAATCTTTAGAAGAGAAAAAAAAATTAGGAATTTTTCTAAAAACAAAGTATAGCTTTTTTTTTTTGGAAAATACTAAGTTGTCAATTTGGTTTAGAATTTTTCTGATGAACTTGATGTCTGCTAGACTGTGATCTAGCCAAAGTATTTTGTTAGAATGCGGTCTATAATAGTACAAGAGACATATTTGATTGACTTAATGATAAACAAAATTGAGTAGAAAGGAGGCTCGGATTAACAGATGCATGGGAAAAGAGAATGAGGCCAGGAATGATAGAATTTGACTGATCTGAAATATAACTATGACATTTGCGAGATACATAAAGACTCATTTATTTTATTGAAATTTAATAAACCTAAATTAAAACTAAACTAAATGATAAATATGATAAATGAAGCGAAATCCAGCAAAGTATTCTACTATAAATAATAATTAGATAAATTCTATCAATCTCCGGATCCTATAGATTTGATCAAGTTGCTAGACTAAAGTATAACAAAAACATTTGGTAGAATAAAGTCTAACACATGGATAACTTAATATTTTCTCATGAGAAAAATGTCACATTTCATAAAAAAGACGTGCAAGTCTGAATTTTATTTTTTCAACTTAAGGGAGTTCATTTCTCAATCACGATTGGTTCTATTTCAACTCATAAAAACAGGAGAAATTTTTATAAAGAGCATTTTCTTAAAGAAATAATGATATGAAGACTCCCTCTCCCTTATAAGTATTTTGAATTTTTTAAATTTAATAGCCAATCTTATCATTTCTATTTAAAAATCCATATGGACCCCATAAAAATACCAGTTCTCTTTCTTTTTTGTTTACCAGGTTGCTAGATCATGGTCGAGCAACAAATATTATTATGCCAGAACATGATATAATAATAGTGTTAAAATTAAGACTTGCTAGACCATGATTTAGTAGAAATATTCTGCTAGACAAGATCTAGCAGAACGTTGATATACAGAGGGGGATGGAGAATGCCTAAAACCTAGAGGGAGAAGACAACCTCCATTAATGGAGTCTTGAAGCTTTCTCCTCTTTCAAAATCATGAACAATCGCGCAGCTTCATTGGAAACAAAGGGTTTTTCAGAGACGAAAGGTCGTGTAATATCCCGACCCTTTGTAAATGAGCATTTTTGTAAATTGATTTAAAAGATAAAGTGATTTTAAATTTTGATTTTAAAAAGTGATTATTTGTAATTTTGATAAAATAATTGTAATTATATATGATTTTGTTTAAAATTGAGTTTAAAAAGAGTTTTTTTCGCTTCTATCTCTCTCTTTATCTCTATCTAACTCATACCATATGCTTATGTATACCCTACTATTACCCTAACCCTATTTTTATCCTTGATTCGACAATCTCACCCATCTATTAAAACCCACTCACACTACATGCATATACACACTAAGCTAGCCCTAACCTAATTTATATATATATTCCAAATCTTCATCTCTCCCAGCTCTCCCTCTCGCGCAGCCTCTCTGTTGCGAACCCCATTGAAAAACCCAGTGATTCTCCTTCTCCTTCTATCCCCCTTGGCAGCCCCAGTGAAAGCCTCATGTCGCCATTCCTTCCGGTAAGCTTATTCTTTTCTCCTTCTCCTTCGCTTCTTTCTCTGTCTTTTCTCTCTCCCTCTATTTCCTTCTCTCTCGCCCTCTGTTTCCTTCTCTCTGCAAGTTATGAGGTTAATTCATTCAAGTGGTAATTAAGCAAAATAAGAACTTAAGTATGACCTTTAGTTAACAAGAAATCAGAACTGTTCACGTTATGTTCTGTTAAACGAATGAGGTGTCATCTGTTCATGCTTTCGTCACGCATAGGGTGTCATCTGTTAATGTTTTGGTCATACATTGAGTGTCATCTGTAAATGTTTTTTTTCACTCATGAGGTACCATCTGTTCACGTTTTTCATCACCTATGAGTGCCATCTGTTTTGTCGCCCAATGAGTGTCATCTGTTTCGTCGCCCGATGTGTGCCATCTGTTTTGTCGCCCAATTCGTCATGATGTGTTTCAGTTGACGTGTGATCAATTCTGATTAGGTTGTTAACTAGAGGATATGCCAAGCCAAAATATGATTAAGATTGTTAAATGATTCTGTTCGAGACACGTGTTATGTGCGTGCTATGTTAAGCCATGTCATGATCAAGTACGTTACTTTATTTCATTTATGTTATATGTCAAGTTCAGTTATGTTATGCCATGATTGCATTTATTTCTGTAATGTTATTCATGATTGCATTTATTTCAAGTTTTGACTTTATTTCAGAATTTAATTCAGTTTTTCGAGATTTTATTAATTATGCATTTAAGACACTTTATCGCTTCCGATATTTATTGATTAAGATTCCGATCACGGATAAGTTTTATGCTTCCGCTACTTAAGGTAAGGGGTTTTCCATCATGGGTAAATTAATAATTTTAAATTTGAAATTTTTTCTCAAAATTAGCTTTGTTTCGAATTGAAGGTTTCAAAATTATGAAATTAAATGTATGTTTAACCTTCGAGAATCGAGGCGTTACAGTTTGATATCAGAACAATGGTTTTAGATTCTGTAGACTTCATAGTGAAAAATATGGCATGTCACCTACTCGGCTCTTCCATCACCTTACAAGTCAGGTACACATGATATGTATGTTTAATTATTGATTCAGTATGACGTGCTTTAGTTTCATTATGACATGTTTGTTACGTATATGTTATATTTGTGCAATAAGATTAGGCTTTTGATAAGTCTTGAATTTTGGTGGGTAGTAGAGTACTGGCTCCTCCTACGTGAAACAATAATCATGCACCGGTCGATCTTGCTGCGAACCCTCCGGCAACCATGATCAAAATGTTTCAAGAATTTTTGGAGTTGTTGAGACAGATAACAATGACTCGCCCAACTCAACTACAGCAACCGCAACAGACGACAACGGTCAAAGTGCAGCTGATCCACTCCTTTATGAGGCTGAACTCGCCCGAATTTGATGGCCTTTCATCTGATCCATTGTTAGTTGCGAGATTGGAGTAGATCTTCCAGTTTATGATGTGTTCTAAGATTTAAAAGGTTGTTTGTGCAACTTTTATGCTGACGCAGGAAACTCAAAAATGGTGGGAGCTCACACAAAGAGCTCATGATGTTGTGCATAATCCGGTCACTTGAGATCGATTTAAGGATCTATTTTTCGAGAAGTATTTTTCGATCACCGTCAGAGCGAGCAAGGAGGCTGAATTTCTTAGGTTGGTGGAAGGTAATAGGACTGTTGCTGATTATGAGAGGAAGTTCGAGGAATTATCTCACTACACCATGCATTACGTTGATAACGAGATCAAGAAGGATCACACGTTCGAAAGGGGACTTCGTCCAGAGATAAAGGGTTATGTGTTACTCCACAAGCATACCACTTATGCAGCGGTGGTTAAAGTAGCATTGTTAATGGAGCAGAATCTTCCACCAAGAGAGCTTCCACGGAATGATCGCTCGTCGCAAGAGAAAATGAAGCTTTAGGATAACCATATTGAACAACGAGATGCAAAGAAACAAGTTAGAAATTCTCATCCTGTTTGCGTCACTTGCAACAAAAGCCACGTCAGACAGTGATATCAGAAGATTAATGCTTGCTTTAAGTGTGGGAAAACTGAGCATTATCTCAAGGATTGTCCCTTGAACAATCAAGGTTAGAACGATAGCACGACAATCGATGGGAATAAAGGAAAGGCATTCACTTTGACACATTAGGAAGCGGGCGATTAAACTGCAGTTTTTATCAGTATACTTCTTGCTTTTGGGCATTCAATCTTCGCGTTGATTGAACATTGATTTTGTTTTGTTCATTTGTGTTTTGTGTTTTACCGTTGGTTGAGTTTTGGATTCTTTTCGAGTATTTCCAGTGTTTTAAAAGGTGGCATCTTCCTTTCGAGGACGAAAGTTTTTAAGGAGGGGAGAATGTAATATCCCGACCCTTCGTAAATGCACATTTTTGTAAAATTGATTTAAAAGATAAAATGATTTTAAAATTTGATTTTAAAAAGTGATTATTTGTAATTTTGGTAAAATAATTTTAATTATATATGATTTAGTTTAAAATTGAATTTAAAAAGAGTTTTTTTTACTTCTATCTCTCCCTTTATCTCTATCTAACTCACACAATATGCTTATGTATACCCTACTATTACCCTAACCCTATTTTTATCCTTGATTAGGCAATCTCACCCTTCAATTGAAACTCATTCACACTACATGCATATACACACTAAACTAGCCTTAACCTAATATATATATATTCCAAATCTTCATCTCTCCCAGCTATCCCTCTGGCGCAGCCTCTCTGTTGCGAAGCCCATTGAAAAACCCAGTGATTCTCCTTCTCATTGTCTGCCCCTTGGCAGCCCCAATGAAAGCCTCATGTCGCCATTCCTTCCGGTAAGCTTCTTCTTTTCTCCTTCTTCTTCTCTTATTTCTCTGTCTTTTCTCTCTCCCTCCATTTCCTTCTCTCTCGCCTTCTGTTTCTCTCAATTTCTCTCTCTTCTGCTGTCTCTTCATCTTTGCATTGTCTCTCATTTTCTCTCTTTGTCTCTGTTTGCTTCTCTCTTTATCCCTCTCTGGTTCCCTCTCTGTTTATTTCTCATTGTTCTCTCCTTTCCCCTCTGTTTTCATCTTTGAATTTGTCTCGTCTCTGCACTTCGTGGAAGTCTTTCGCCACCTTCACGGATTACTTCCAGCTCTGTCACGTCGGTAAGTTTCTGTTTCTTTTCTTCGCCCCCTCTCTCTGTTTCACCCAGTCTATCTTTTTCTCCGTGTCTCTCTCTTCTTTTTCCTTCTTTTGTTCTTTACTTCTCCATCTTTTGCTTCATACTTCTCCTTCTGTTTTTCTCTCGCTCTCACCTCTGCTTCTCTCTCCCTTCCTCTCTGTTTTCTCGCTTTCTCGTCGTTCTCCCCTGCTCCTTCCTTCCATTTTTCTCGTTCTGCAGGTTGGTTCTGCCATGAACCGGTTCAACATAAACCAAACCAGTTCAGTTTGCTCGGACCGGTCTGAACCGGTCCATCAGGTAAAATCGAACCAACCTGGCCTGAACCATTTGACCCGAAGCTTTATCATTTGACTCTGGACCCGATATATTATTTTCCGACCTCGCTCAGACCCGTTCGCCGTTTTAATTAATTCTCTTTTATATTTTATGATATTAAAAATGTGTTTATATTGTTTTATTTCAAAACAATTTAGTGATTATATTGTTTTTTGGATTTCAGGCAATTAATTGTTTAATTCATTCTTCCGCTTCAGGTAAGTGGGCTTACATGATGGTGTGACTCCCATTGTTATAAATGTATATGCTTTGTGTAAGTGAATTTATATCGTAATGTGACCCATGTGTGATAAATATATATGCTTTGTGTATGTGAATTTACATTGTAATGTGACCCACGTGTGATAAATGTAATATGTGTTATTCTCATCAGCTTTAATTGTCTATCAGCATATTACTTTCATATATATATATATATATTTGTATAAATTGACTTATATAACGATGTGAATCTGATGTTATAATTATATCATATATTTATTATCTGTTTAACCATTTTTCAATAATTATTTTATTTCCTTAACACTTTGATAATTGAGTACTGTTCAGTTATTAATGTGATTATCATGAGATAATGTCTGAGTATGACTGATTTTGAGTAGTATGTTATCATATTTGATTCTGTTATATGTATCAGTATGCATTATATGATTAATTTTTGTCATACTTTGGATTCCGCAAGTTATGAGGTTAATTCATTCAAGTGGTAATTAAGCAAAATATGAACTTAAGCATGATCTTTAGTTAACAAGAAATCAGAATTGTTCACGTTATGTTCTGTTAAACGAATGGTGTCATCTGTTCATGCTTTCGTCATACATAGGGTGTCATCTGTTAATATTTTGGTCATACATTGAGTGTCATCTATAAATATTTTTCGTCACCTATGAGTGCCATATGTTCTGTCATCCAATGAATGTCATCTGCTTCGTCGCCAGATGTGTGCCATCTGTTTCGTCGCCCAATTCGTCATGATGTGTTTCAGTTAGCGTGTGATCAGTTCTGATTAGATTGTTAACTAGAGAATATACCAAGCCAATATATGATTAAAATTGTTAAATGATTCTGTTTGAGACACTTGTTATGTTAAATCATATCATAATCAAGTACACTACTTTATTTCATTTATGTTATATGTCAAATTCAATTATGTTATGTCGTAATTGCATTCCCTAAAAATAACATAATTGTAAAACAGAACATAATTAGACAATTTGGACACCTCAATAATAAAATAGATTTCGCCGAAAAAAAGGACGCTGTAAGAGGGAAGGGAACAGAAGAGAAGAGGTGGAGGTGCATTGGAAAAACTCTCAAACAAGAAGCTGCTTCTAGTTCGATCTCTCTCTCTCTCTCAGACAGACACCGATAGAGATGGATCTTCTACAGTCTCACAGAGCAGATATGCTAAGCATAACAGTGGCTCTCGTAGCTATTGGTGTTGGTACCGCTTACTATTTCTATATCACCAAAAAACCTAGAGGTTCGTTTTCAATTGATTTCTACTTCCTTATTGAACTTCTCTTTTTTCAGTTTTCTCTATTTATCAGGTTCATGATTTGTTTTAGTTCAGCTCGCTGTTATGATTTTCTATGTTTTATCTTTCTTTTAGAAGTTGATCTTGCTGAATACACAATTTTAATGTAAATGAATACTCCGAAAACAGAAATGAAAAACGAATCTTAAAAATGGAAGTTCACGTAGCTAGTGAAAAAAGAAGGTTCAGATGGTGTTTAATTTTGTTTTATGCTTAGTTAGGACTCTTGATGGGGCTTGTGTTTGAGCCTTGAGGGTGCTTACAGATTATTGGCCTTTAACAAAATCGTGCTATGTCTGGTCCTCTGGCATTCGAGATCCTTATGTTTCATTTTCTCTATAGTCTCTTGTTGCTACATAGTTGGGAATTCTTTATGTATCTTTTTCAATTTGTTAAGTTGTGTCTGGCAAATGTGCTTCCTATCTGCACATGGGCTGACTTTGATATGCCTTTGATAGGATGCCTGGATCCAGAAAATTTTAAGGAATTCAAGCTTGTTAAGCGCACCCAGCTCAGCCACAATGTGGCCAAATTTAGATTTGCTCTGCCTATGCCAACCTCAGTCTTGGGGCTTCCTATTGGACAGCATATGAGTTGCAGGTTTATATGATTCATTTTGTTTTCTTTTTCACTCCAAGGTTGTGATGAAACGGAACCTTATCTGTTTGTTGATAAGCCTATCTGACTTCCATGCAAATGTAACTTGGTTGAAATTTTCTTCTCATGAGAATTTTTCCTTGACTTCGACTTTATCTTCTCATGCAGAGGCAAAGATAGTCTTGGTGAAGAAGTTGTCAAACCATATACTCCCACAACTTTGGATTCTGATATTGGATACTTTGATTTGGTTATAAAGGTTCAAATTACACTGTCCATAGTATGCCTATTGCCAATGTTGCGTTCATTCTCTAATCTCATTGTATTCATTTTGTTTTCCTATTCTTTTGCCTGCGAGTAGATGTATCCACAAGGAAGGATGTCCCACCACTTCCGTGAGATGCGTGAAGGTGATTACATGGCTGTGAAAGGACCAAAGGTTATACGATTTACACTTTTTAACGAAATTCCTTTAATTGTTGTCTTTTTAACCTTTCTTGCACAATGCCTTCCTATATTCCTGTAGAATTTTTGTTTCCCTAAAACAAACATGTTGATACTAGGGAGTAGGGAGCATTCGTTTGGTGTATAGTTTCAATAGTTTTATGATGAAATATCTTTCATCTGAGCAACAATTTTTTTGGATGGCTGGTTGATCTCAATAATTTTAGGAAGTAAAGTTGCTGATTAAAAGGAGCCCAATCACCTTTATCTCTAGGCTGTATTATGTAAGCTGATCTTTTATTAACTCAGCTGGTAAAAAATTTCCAATGCCAAAGCCTTGGCATAGATTGTTCACAAGCGTTTACTGGGCTTCAAGAACATGGTGGAGGAACGGGATTAGAAAAAAGAGGGATTCCAGTTGTAAGATATCTAACGAAACCTCAATAGAATTGAGATATCATTCAAAGAGAAAGATATCAAATATCTAGAGTTTCTTCTTGTATATTTATATGAATGATCAGATCCGCAAGGACCGTGATTGAGAATTGTTTGATCATTTTTCTCTGAGGAAGAGGCGAAACATAATCAACTTGAATTCGGGGCAGCTATTCAATTTCACTAAACCGCGGGTGAAATTTAAAAACATGCTCTTATTCAATGTAAATTCCCAACAGTCTGGTGCGGCACTTAGTTAATTGAAGCCTATGCACATTAACAAAGTACATAACCTTAAGCTACATGGAAAAGGACATATTTTGGATATCTGATGGATTAAGGAGAGTGCTCCACTTTTTAAACTTATTTTTAACCACAATTAACGTGAGATTTTTGAGAAAGAAGACATGGAGTGGGTCTGGGTGCCTCCTCAATCTTTACCCTTTATTGGGAGTAGAGGAGAAGGGAAGAAATAAGATGGAGAAGCAAAACTATTGATAATAGGAGAGGAGGGATAAAATCAGAGAAAGGGTTTTGCTTACAAACTTAACAGGTCCTTCTTTCAACATTAAGTCAGGTAGCAGGGAGAGCTCTAAAGTATCACCAATGCCAAAATATGACGTCATGCTTAGGTGCCTTTAGATTGGCTTGGATCTTTGTTCCCAGGTTTTGTTACTAAAAAACCTGGGTTCATTCCTTGCTTTTACTTTTTTCAGCTTCTAGCCCTTAGAGCTATATTCCCTTCGGAGCTTTTTGTGAGTAATACATGTATTAACTTTGCCGATAAAAAAATATGACTTAATGCTAATGACATGGATCAGTAATATTGATACCTCCAGGGACGTTTCAAGTATCAACCTAACCAAGTTAGAGCTTTTGGGATGCTCGCCGGTGGCACCGGCATAACTCCCATGTTCCAGGTATGCAATCTAGCAAAATAGTGTTATTTCTTTTTTTGGGGATTGGCTGTGTAATCTTTTCTTTTCTTTGTCACATATTTCATTCTCCAGAATCATGATAGTGCTTTCATTTCTTTTTGGTCTTCAGGTTGCAAGAGCCATTTTGGAAAATCCAGTTGATAATACCAATGTCAGTCTTATATACGCTAATGTCACTTCTGAAGACATTCTTCTTAAGGTATCCCACTCTATTTCTCCTCTCCCCATGTCTGTGGATAGTGAGGATAAGTTCTTCTCTCTCTTCTTTCTGTTGAGAATAACACCACTTTATATAGTCAGGACAAATGAAAATATGGAATTCTATTT
>QANY01006029.1:0-18094 GCA_003255025.1 Datisca glomerata
CTTTTGGTTTATACAATTTGTTTACCAAAAAAAAAGATCTGTCTAAAATTACGAAAGTCTAGCCTTTCTTAGGGGTTGTTGCCGAATTGGTTTTTGGGGTTTACATGTTAATGCTTTAGGTGTTCGTATACGTAAAAGGGTTCTCAAGCTTATTCCTGGAGGTTCCGTATCATAAGGGCAATCAGGGAATGACCCACACCTAAGAATGCGAACGAGGTAAGAAGTTTTCATGGACTAGCAAGTTTTATTGAAGGTTTGTTAAAGATTTAGTTCTATTCCTGCACCTTTGAATGAACTTGTTTGAAAGAATGTTGTTTTTAAGTGGAATTATGTGTATGATTCTGCATTCAAAAGTTTCAAAGATAAGTTGACTAATGCACCTTTGTTATGTTTGCCTAACTTTGATAAAGCCTTTGAGATAGAATGTGATGCATCTGGAATTGGAATAGGGGCTGTTTTGATGCAAGATTCTAAATCAATTGCATATTTTAGTGAAAAGCTAAAGGGGGCAGCCTTAAATGATACTTATGAGAAGGAGCTTTATGCATTGGTAAGGGCTCTTCAAACGTGGCAACATTACTTGTGGCCAATGATTCATCATTCATTCCAATCATGAGAGCTTGAAGTTCTTGAAATCCCAAGGTAAGCTTAACAAAAGACATGTTAAGTGGATGGACTTCATAGAAACAATTCCTTACGAAATAAAATACGAAAATTGAAAGGAAAACGTTGTAACTACCGAATGAATCCTATTGTAGAATAAATCATTTTCAAGCTTTTATTTGAGTATTAAAACTAAAAATGGCGTGGGAAATGGTTCATATATGACTGTTGGATCGCTTTGATCAGATTGGGAGAATATGGCTGTTTTAGGTGTCTTTTCGGTTCCCAATGTCTTTTATCTTTCCTAGGGTCTTTTCCTAGTTTCATTGGCATTAATAGACTTTAATTATTGTTGCTCGAACCATCTCTATATAAAGAGGGTTCATATCCTGTAAAATACAGATGATTAAAAATATATTTGAGAGAGATTCTCTTTCGTTCTTTAGAACTGTTCGAACTTATCAGATTTTTATCTGTGGTGTTCACCCTAATTCATCAATCCGTTCATCCATCCTGGATAATGGATTTTTCAACCCATTTCCAATCTGAGTAGAACGATCTTGCTCCCTTGAATAACAGGTTTCGTCATTTGTTGGCGTGATTCGTATCATAAAAGATTCAAGTTTAGCCAAGCTCATCTAGTTTGGGGCTAAACAAGCCACATTCGGTCTTATGGACTCCATATGGCCCTAGAAGCACCTAAATTGACAAAAACAATCCAAATTCTTATCACAAACGTGTTTTGGGTGTCAAAAGTCAGTTTGAGTACATGACATGCCCAAAAGATCCAAGTTTAGGCAAATTTATCTAGTTTGGGCCTATACACATCTCATTGCATTTTTTTGACTCTGTATGGCACTAGAAGGATCTAAAATGACCACAACACTCTAAATTCTTATGCCAAACGTGTTTTGGGTGTCAAAAATGAGTTCGAGTACATGTCATACCCAAAAGATTCTAGCCAAGTTCATCTAGTTTGGGCAAACACGTCCCATTTGGTCTTTTTGACTCCGTATGGTACTAGAAGCTCCTAAAATGACCACAACACTCCAAATTCTTATCCCAAACATGTGTTGAGTGTCAAAAGTTTGTTTGAGTACATGACATGCCCAAAAGATCCAAGTTTAGCCAAGTTCCTCTACTTTGGGCCTAAACACGTCACATTGGGTCTTTTTCACTCCATATGGCTCTAGAAGAACCTAAAACAACCCTATTTACTCCTAATTCTTGTACCAAATGTGTTTTGGATGTCAAAAGTGAGTTCGAGGATTATGTCCAAAAGATCCAAGTTTAGCCAATTTCATCTAGTTTGGACCTAAACATGTCCTATTTATTCTTTTTTACTCTGTATGGCACTAGAAGCACCCAAAACGACCACAACACTCCAAATTCATATCTCAAACGTGTTTTGGTGTCAAAAATCAGTTCAAGTACATGTCATGCCCAATATATCCAAGTTTAGTAAAGTTCATCTAGTTTAAACCTAAACACGTCCCATTGGGTCTTTTTAACTCCGTATGATACTAGAAGCACCTAAAATGACCAAAACACTCCAAATTCTTATCCCAAACGAGTTTTAGGTTTCAAAAGTTAGTTCGAGTACATGACATGCCCAAAAGATCCAAGTTTAACCAAGTTCTTCTAATTTGGGCCTAAACACGTCCCATTGGTTCTTTTTGACTTCGTATGGCACTAGAATCACCTAAAACTCTAAATTATTATCGCAAACGTGTTTTAGTTGTCAAAAGTCAGTACGAGTACATGCCATGCCCAAAAGATCCAAGT
The DNA here is from genome assembly GCA_003255025.1 of Datisca glomerata. Taxonomy (NCBI): domain Eukaryota; kingdom Viridiplantae; phylum Streptophyta; class Magnoliopsida; order Cucurbitales; family Datiscaceae; genus Datisca; species Datisca glomerata. The sequence continues at coordinate 2,389 of QANY01006029.1, forward strand.
TTAGCCTACTCCATCTAGTTTGGGCCCAAACATGTCCCATTGGGTCTTATTGACTCCGTATGGCATTGGAAACACCTAAATTTTTCAAAACACACAAAATCCTTATCCCAAACATGTTCTGGCTGTCAACATTGAGTTCGAGTGCATGCCATGCCCAAAAGATCCAACTTTAGCCAAGTTTATCAAGTTTGGCACTAAACACGTCTCATTGGGTTTTTTTGACTCTTTTTGAAGCACTTAAAATGACCAAAACACTCTAAATTCTTATCCCAAACATGGTTTGAGTGTCAAAAGTCTGTTCGAGTATATGACATGCCCAAAAGATCCATGTTTGTTCGAGTATATGAGATGCCCAAAAGATCCATGTTTAGCCAAGTTCATCAAGTTTGGGCCTAAACACGTCTCATTCGGTCTATTTTACTCCTACTAGATCTTTTACATAAAAATAAGGGTAAAAATCAATTTTATCCATCTCTGAATGTACACCCAATGGATTATTTGATCCATATTGATGCAATGCGGCCAGATGAAGAAGACTGGTGCCTACTAAAAGAAAAGGGAGTAAATGATGAAGACTAAAAAAACGATTTAAGGTGGCATTGTCCACGGAGAAACCACCCCAAAGCATATTCGTGCAGAATACTCTTATACTTCTTTCCCCCCTCAAATTGATAGGGGTAGGAATTCCTAGAAGAGGATAGAAGTTTTGTCATCAGTGGAGAAGCATGCGTGATATAGATAGAGACTCCTCTATGCATATGTTCTGGCAAAGAGAGATTTGGTAGGAAAGTGGAAGAGACTTTTTTGTATATAATAATCAAAGGGAGTGGGAAAGCTGCAGTAATTCTTTGAAAAAGCCCGGTTCTCTTTGTCTTCGAGCTTTCATTCCTCAATCCACTGTTTCGTTCTTTCATATACCTCCCCACCAATAGATAGAGACAAATAGGAATAACCGAACCACGTCTACAAAATGCCAGTACCATGCAGCTGCTTCAAAGCCAACGTGATGCTCCTTGGTTATCTGACCAAGATATTGGCGAATACCACATATGATCAAGAAAAGAGTACCTATAATCACATGAAAACCATGAAAGCCAGTTGCTAAGAAAAAGGTGGAACCATAAATACAGTTCCCATCTGTCTTGTAAAGAACTCAAACTCGAACTGCCCGCAGTTACGAGACTAGCTCCCCTGGTCGTAGCAACTACAGTTACTCTTGCTCTTGAGCTTCAAAATCCTTACTTCAGGGGATTAAGGTAGCGTTAGCTACTTACTTGTATTAGAGTAGGACAAGGCCTTTACTCTATTCCTTCCTATTTCATATCATACTTGGGAACTACTATCTCTAAGTCCGGAATAGCGGCCTTGGTTCAACTCCTAGCTCGAAACGCTACCAACTTTTTTTTCGGTAAATTAAAAAATTGTATAAACCGAAGAAGAAACATACAAATATACAAGGGGCATACCCCAGGAAAAAGAAACAAAAAAGGAACCAGCCAACACACAAGCTGGAGGCACCCAAACACTAACAGAAGATTACAAGAGATAACAGCCTAAAGAAAGAGAAGAACCAAGCTTAATTGTCAAAAATAGAGGCATTCAATCCCCAGGCAAGCTGAATGGTTTTGTTATCTTCAGTCACAGAAAACCCTTTAAGACTCAAAAATCTACCTTTAATGGCATTTCTAATGCAAGCCAAGATCATTTTCTTGTCCCTCATTTTGCCCTCAAAGACTCAATTATTTCTCTCTCTCCAGATATGATAGACAAACGAGCTGAACATAAGCTTCAACATAAGGCTCAAGAAGTAGCCTTTCTTAACTTTCACAAGGAGCCAGGAGATAAGTTGATTCCAGTTCCTAGGAGAAGACACCAAGCCACACAAACCAACCAAATTCTGCCAAATAAAGCTAGAATAAGGGCAAGAAACAAACAGGTGTTCAGAGGATTCTGAAGGATGCAACCAAAGTACACAACTACTAACATTGGGAAACCCTGGAGAGGAGGTCCAAGCAGCCTATCTATCCGTAGTTGCAAGCCTATTAAGAACAGCAAGCCAAGTAATAAAGCTATATCTGGGAATATGCTTCTTAAACCAAATAAGAGGAGCCCATCTCACTTTTTCACCAGCTGGAGCTAGTTTCCTATAAGTGTGCCCCACAGAGAAAAGACCAGAGGGAGAAAGAGTCCAAATCCAAGAGTCCAAAGAGGACTCTTTAGGAGGGGGAAGATGGACCTCTCTAATTGTGATAAGCTCATGGGAGTTAGAAATAGGCCAGTTCCAAGCTGCATTCTAGATCACTGAGCTGACCTTGGTAGTCTAATCCCAACCTGTACCAAGATAAATTCTAGGACCAAACCTTTGAGAAAGAGCCCCCAAAGGGTGCCAAGGGTCCAATAGAAGAGAGATCTGCTCACCATTTCCCACAACAGCTTTGCAATACCCAGCAAACTTGTCTCTGATTTTCAGAATTTTCCTCCAACTCCAAGAAGGATTAGTGGCAAGCTTAACCAAGAAGATAGAGCTCTTCTTGATGAAGAAAAACTTGCACCAATCCTTCCAAAGGGAAGCTTTATCCAAAGAGACCAGGAACCAGAAATGCTTAGCCACAGCCACTTCATTAGCTAGAGAGAGATCTCTAAGGTCCAAACATCCTTGGGACTTATCAAGGCACAAGTCACTCCAAGCCACTTTAGCACCAGAATGCTTTACAGCTGATGCGTTCCACAAGTAATTCCTAATAACCACCTGAATCATATTTAAGATCTTCTTGGGAAGAATAAATAAGCCAGCCCAGTATTGAAAAATAGCATAGAGCACGGATTTAACCAACTGTAATCTTCCAGCATAAGAAAGGTAGTTAGGAAACTCCGTAGCAGGAAACTACGTAGCCCAATCACCATTAACAAGGGCTCTATCGAGCTTGCGCATCTTGCTACCCTGACCAACTTGACCATTCCACCAGGTGAATTGACAACCACTATAAGGGATGTCGAGAACCTCCAAATGATCAAGACAAGAAGCCAAATCAAATGAGCTATTTTTTTTTGTAAACAAATTGTATAAACCAAAAGATACTTACACATGTACAAGGGGCATACCCCAGGAAATACAAAATTAGAGCATAATTAGAGGCTTGCACGCAAATTAAACTGGTAATATGTAAAATACTGAAATTAGATATCAATGCTTCATAAGACAGTCAAGGTTTACAAAATGATCTATCCACTAAACGTAGATTAGTATCATTAGTGCCAAAACGCTTCGAATCCCAAAGCCTTAATCTGACTAATTGTAAAATAGCTTCAGTTAGGATCTTGGAATATCTGAGTTTGCCTTAAACAATCCTTGCATTTCTTTCTCTCCATATATAATAGATGAAGGAAGTAAAAGCTAGCTTAACTAGGACTCCTCTGAGTGACTTCCCTTTTGCATTAGCTAGCATCCAATCTACAAAATGATCTCAATCCCTAACTTGGCAGTGTAGATCACATTTTTTCACAAGCGTGGCCCATACTCTAGCTGAATAACAACAGTTGACAAAAAGATGCTCATGTGTCTCCTAGTAGCCAACACAACACACACAATCAGAACAAAACCCTGGTGTTTGGTCCCATTGTGCAACCCTATCTCTAGTGGAAAGTTTGTTTCTCAAAGCCAACCAAGAGATAAAGCTGCACCTTGGGATGTGTTTAGAGAACCATATCACCTTTGCCCACTTAACCGGTTGTCTTGTAGGGGTCAGTGCCTTATAGGTTAGAGTTAGGGAGAAATCTCCATTCTGACTTGAACTCCATTTCCAAACATCTTGTCGTTGAGCTTGGGGAGGAGGAATTGGGACACTTCTAATCTCAAGAAACTCAAAGGTGTTTGAAGTTGGCCAATGCCATTGATTGTCTTGAATGACAACACTCACCATAGAGGATCAACCACTAAATTTTTCTGGCCTCTTGGTACTTGAAATAGATCCATCTTTTGATGGTTGTGTAACCGGATCCTCATCACCCTAGATGAAATTTAGTGAGAGAAGCTCTCCCCTCTCTCTAGACATCTGGTTTTTTAGCTTTTGCCTCTCCCTCCCTTAGGGGAGGCCCTGATCCTTTTACAATGGTTAATGATGAGTACATTAAGCATGCTGCAGGTGTTGGTAAGCAAGTTTCAGGTGGTGTTAAGAAAGATTCAGGTGGTGGTAAAGCTAAGCTTGGAGTGACTTTCAATGGCCATGCTGTTTTGAAGGATATGGTCAGCAAGGGAGCTAGGGAAGTTAATGCCCATGACAGCGGCATTAATGCTCTTAAGCAAGGTCCTAATACTATGAAATATGGACCAGATAGTGGCTGTGTTGAGCCTGGGTTATTAGAAACTCATTCCAAAGAAGCTTCGGGTTTATTAGCTGCAAAGGAGATTAGTTCTAAGCATTTGAAGCTTAGAGATAGTTTTAACTCTTCTGATCATAATCTGAGCAAATTATTTGATCTAACTCTTTCAGAGCAACTTCGTTCAACTCTTAGGAGAAGTAGCATAAGAGGAGGAGCTAGAGGTGGTGCTCGGAGATCAACCAGCTTGCCTAGAGCTCCAAAGGTTGAAGATGATATTAATTACCTCTTTGATAAAGGTAATGATGACTGTCCTTTAATAGAAGACAAATCAAACTTTTCTCAAATCCTCTTGCTTGGAGAAGTGGAAAAGCAGTTGCTAGGATATCAAAAGGGAGAAGTGACAGCCCCTTTTTGGTAAGTGGGTGTGATGAGGTCAGCTTGGAGAAGAGTGAGGCTTCAGCTCCCAAGCTCCATGTTTATGATTAATTTAGCTTCTTGGAATATAAGAGGGCTTAATAGCCTTCTAAAGCAAGCTGAGGTTAGGAAACTTTGTAGAATTTCAAGTTATCATTTTGTGCCTTGGTTGAAATTAAGGTAAAATGTTCTAATTTTTCTAGGCTCACTAGATCTGTTTTTCCCAATTGGTTGAGTACTGGTAACCATTCTTCTTCGAGGAAAGGCAGAGTTTTGATTGCTTGGGACCCTAAAGGTTTAGATGTCAAACTAATTGATGCATTTGAGCAAGCTATGTATTGTGAGCTGACTTTTCTTCATGATAGGGCTGAGTTTGTTATTTCAATAGTTTATGCAGCTAATGATGCTATCTCAAGAAGGCCTTGTGTGATAAGCTTTGTTCCCATAAGGTTTTGAGCCAGGGAAAACCTTGGCCTGTTTTGGGAGATTTCAACGCTATTTTGAACCCTAGTGAGAATTGTGGTGATGATTTCAAGTGGAAGGGCAATACTATTGATTTTTCTGCTTGCCTTAATCATTTGGAGGTTCTCGATCTACCTTATAGTGCCTGTCATTCTTTATTAAAACAAGTTAACTCCCATTCTTTATTAAGACAAGTTAACTCTACTGCCATTGCTCTTATCCCTAAGGTTCCCAATCCTTCTAAGTTTGGTGACTTTAGGCCTATCTCTTGTTGTAATTTCATTTATAAATGCATTACAAAAATGCTTGCTGATAGGCGTAAAAAGGTGCTTCCTAATCTTATTAGTAACAATCAGGCGGCCTTTGTGCCTGGTAGAAGAATTACAGATAACATTTTCTTATCTCAAGAGCAGGTTAGAGGTTACAATAGGGCTTCGGTAGCCCTAGATGTGCTTTCAAGGTAGCTATAAAAAAAACTTTTGATAGCTTAAATTGGGAGATTATTGGCAAAATATTTGATTATTTGGGGTTTCCTGACCACTTCTCTAATTGTGTGATGGAATGTATTTCTTCTCCTTCATTTTCTGTTGTCGTTAATGGTGATTTAACAGGCTACTTTTCTTGTGCTAAAGGGCTTAGGCAGGGTGATCCTATCTCTCCCTATCTTTTTGTCATGGTCATGGAGGTTCTCACTGGTATTCTCAAGCACGCGGCTCTCAAGGCTGAGTTTGGCTATCATTGGAGGTGTAAGGAGCTTGATATTGTTTACTTGTGCTTTGTTGATGATCTCTTTATATTTTGTGATATGAAATCCACTGACGATTTACGATGAAACTCGATAACAATGATACAATGATGGTTCAAGAACCCCAAGAACGTGAAAGACAAGATTGTTGAGCCTTAACCCGTTATCTAGCAAGATAAGAACTAAGACTATGAAGGATAGAAACGCCACACCAAGAAGTCTAAGGATCACTCAAGAATCAAGGTGATAAGTTTGGTTGTTTGAACGCCACAAGACTAACTTGGTAAGTTCAAAGAGTTCTTTCAAGAACAAAGAGGACACACCTCACAATAACATAAACTTGATTTCAATATTCATGACATGATTACAAATTTCGTGGGTACAATGTTTTATACTTTGAACAACCCTCCAAGAATAGGAAAAGCATTAATTTTAGCTTTGAAACAACACCAACCTTAAAGTAAATAAGTTCTCACGTTTTTAGACCTTTTTTGACTACTAATAATATCTAAATATCACTAATTGACTATGAACAATGTATTTAGGCATAATCAATCCAAGCTAGATTCATCCCCCTATTTAGCCTTGAAAATAGTCCAATTCATGCCCTTTCATGGCCTTATCTTGATGAACACGTTTTGGTAGGTTCATTATCCTTTTCAATTGCTTTTGTATACTAATTGACTATGAATAATGTATTTAAGCATAACCAATCCAAACTAGATTCATCCCCCTATTACATAGCCTTGAAAATAGTCCAATTCATGCCCTTTCATGGCATTATCTTGATGAACACGTTTTTGTAGGTTCATTATCCTTTTCAATTGCTTTTGTATGCTAATTAGACTCTTCAATGGCCTCGATGACATGGATAAAGCCTTGATTTTCATTTGGACCCACGTTGGGCCTCAATTTTCCAGAATCATTCCAATTCTCTTGAATCAGCCCAATAAGTGCTTTCTTGAAATTTTGGGCTCTAAGTCTTGTAATTGGACCATCAGGGAGTGATAAAGGATCTTGTGCAAGTTCCGCTACATTCCCGCGTGTATGCTCAGCCCCACATCCGTTTCCAATTCTCTTGAATCAGCAAAATAAGTGCTTTCTTGAAATTCAGGGCTAAGTCTTGTAATTGGACCACCAGGGAGTGATAAAGAATCTTGTGCAAGTTCCGCTACATTCCCGCTTGTATGCTCAGCCCCACGTCCATTTTCAGCTCCTAGATTTGCATAAGAGGGTGATGAGGATCCGGTTGTACAAGCTCAAATGATGGATCCATTTCAAGAGCTAGAGCAAAGAGGATGGTTGAATCACTCAATGGGCTAGTGGAGCAAGTGGAGTCCCAAACAAGTGTGGAGATGTCTAATTTTGGAAAAGACGAAGTTAGACTTGTCAACTTCATAACCGACATGGAGCATGACGTGGCGTCCAAAATGGCAGCCGACATGGAGCATGATGTGTGGCATCCAACATGACATCATACATGGAGCGTGATGTGACGTCCAACATGGCAGCCTACGTGGGACATGATATGGAGTCCAACATGGCAGCCCGCATGGATCATGACTTGGCCATTTAAATGATGACAAGTAATCAAGACACCTTGGCAATCCTAACCTAGAAGTGGAAAACCAATAGGAGTCTTTTGGATGGATTACAAGTTCCTTATTTATTGTAATTAATATTTCTTTATCTTTTAAATTAAGTTTAGGTGATTTAAACACTTTAGGACTCTTTAGGCTTCTAGTTTTTCTATTTAAGCATGGTTTCACAATGTATTAAACAACTTTGATCAATATAATTTCTTGGTGAGAGTTTTCTCTTTGGTTCTTCTTAGAACTTTTCAGACTTATCAAGAATATTCTTGTGGCGTCTAAAACCTAGACTTATCACTCACTTTTACTTCTTGTTCTTGAGTGTGGCGTCTAAACCATAGCTTTGGTTCTTTTCGAAGCATCAACTTGGGTCTTAGGTCTTATACCTAAGGTTCTCTTTGTATCATAGAAAACGGGTCAGGGTTTCTTCTTCTTTAAAATTATCCATGGGTTCTTGAACCATCATTTTTATCGGGTTTTATCGCAAAGCGACGGCGAGGGTCATATCATTTGGTATCAGAGCTTTTGGTTCTCTTGAGTTAGATTCAATTCTGATTTTTTTCTGATTTGACAGTGGTTCTGAAAAAAGATCATAACTTTGGATTCGGGAGTCGAAATAGTCATCATTACATATCATATCTCATCTCTTGGGTCTTAGGTCTTATATTATCTTATCTTGTCATAACTTATCTTATCTTTTTTCTTATCTAATCTTATCTTTTTCTTATCTTATCTTATCTTATCTAATCATTATCTATCATATCTCATCTCATCTTATCTTATCTTATCTTATCTCATCTTATCCTTACCTTATCTTGTCCTAACGTGTCTTCTGTAAAAAAATAGTATAAGTTGTAAAAAAAATTGTATCCCTCAGTTGTTTCCTTTCCTTATCTTCTCATAGTGTTTGATTTGTTTAGGTCTTTTTGTTGTTGCTTGAAAATTCCAGATTCGTTTTTAGTTTTTAACAAGAACTGAAAGAGAAAACTAAGAGTGGTAAAAGGCAAGAGTGTGTGAGAAAATCAGAGGGTAAAAAAGCCAAATATTTTGAGTGAAACAAGAGAGAAATTGAGTGAACCTCAAACTTAGAGTGTAAACAGGTGGGAAGAGATTGTGAGGTCCATTTTTTACTAATCTTATTCTCTTTCAAGTATGTCAAACAACAATGGTAGTGGAGGAAATGGAGGATTGATCGGATGGCTTGTCAAAGTTACAAATGGAGGCATTAGTGGGTGAATTGAAAAGAATGTTAGGAGATGGGATGGAACGAGTGCATGAGAGGATTGATCGGATGGAAACACGGGTGGAGACACCTAGAGCTCCAATTGGGCATCAGAGGGAGGGACGATCGCCTAGGGTTGAGTATAAGGAAGAATTTAGGGAAGACTTTGATGAAGAGGACTGATATTCTCGCGTGGGCAGATTAGGTCATGGGGATAGAGATAGGGGATTCCGACATGGGAATAGAGAAGATAGGTTTGGCAAGAGAGTGGACAACAATTTGGGTTGCATTAGATGAAGATACCATCATTTCAAGGCAAGAATGATCCTGAAGCTTATTTAGAATGGGAGGAGAGAATGGAGTTGGTGTTTGATTACCATAACTACTCCGAGTTGAAGAAAGTGAAATTGGCAGCCATCGAATTCACGCATTATGCTATCATTTGGTGGGACCAATTAGGGTTGAATCGGAGAAGGAATGGTGAGAGACCAGTTTAGACTTGGGAAGAGATGAAGGCCATCATGCGGAGGAGATTCGTTCACAGCCACTACTACCGAGATCTTTACCAAAAGTTACAAAGCTTGAGGCAAGGATCAAGGAGTGTGGAAGATTATGTCAAAGATATGGAGATTGCTATGATACGAGCCAATGTGGAGGAGGACCAAGAGGCTACAATGGCAAGATTCATAGTTGGCCTAAATCGCGACATTGCAAATGTGGTGGAGTTGGCAACACTATGAGGAGTTGGAGGACATGGTCGAGATGGCCATCAAAGTGGAGCAACAAGTAAAGAGTAACGGTTCCATGAGGCTAGGGCAGCAATCAAATTCATCCTCTACCTCTTGGAATTCGAATTGGAAGAAGGAGGAGAAGTCAAGTTTCAAGCCAATGGCCGAGGTCTCCAAGGACAGCAAAGTTTGAAGCACATCAAACCAAGGTAAACCCGATTCCTAACCATCGAGAACTCGTGATATTAAATGTTGTAAGTGTTTGGGAGTAGGTCATATTGCTTCTCAATGTCCAAACAAGAGAGTGATGGTCATGAGAGAAGATGGAAATATGGAAACTGAAAGTGAATCCGAAGAGTCCATGCCACCATTAGAAGATGCAAGTGACCTTGAAGAACCGGTTGATGGTGAAATTTTGGTGACAAGAAGAGCTCTTAGTGCCATAGCCAAAGAAGATGAGAAGGTACAACGAGAAAATATCTTTCATACTAGATGCCTTGTTAATGATAAAGTGTGTAGTATGATTATTGATGGGGGGAAGTTGTATCAAATGTGGCTAGCACATACATGGTGGAAAAACTAAAATTTCCTACACAAAAACATCCTAATCCATACAAGCTGAAATGATTGAATGATTGTGGGGAAATCAAGGTGCATAAGCAAGTGTTAGTTTCTTTCTCTATTGGCAAGTATAACGATGATGTTTTGTGTGATGTCGTGCCAATGCAAGCAAGTCATCTTCTCTTGGGAAGGCCATGGCAATTTGATAGAAAAGCCACTCATGACGGTTACAAAAATAGATACTCCTTTGTAATTGATAAGAAACTCATCACTCTTGCTCCCTTCACCCCAAAATAAGTCCATGAAAATCAATTGAAGTTAAATAGAGAGAATGAAAAACAAAGAGAGACTGAGAATGTAAAAAAAAGAGTGAGAAAAATCAAGAGAGTGAGAGTTCAAAAAAGGAGTGGTCGAACAAAAGAAAAGAGAGAGAAATGGAGAGTTGGCTGGGAGGAGTGGGAAAAATCAAGAGCGGAAAAAAGAAAGTTTTTATGCAAAAGAGAGTGAGATTAAGAGAACTTTGAGTTCCAAGCGGCCTTTACTTGTACTTTTGTACAAAGAGGCTTGCTTTTTCACTAACGAACTTAATCATTCTTTTCCTAGTGTTGTTACATATATTTTGCAGGACTTTGAAGATGTTTTCCCCGAGGAGATGCCAAAAGGGTTGCCACCAATTAGGGGAATTGAGCATCAAACTGACTTTGTACCCGGAGCTTCCATTTCAAACAAACTCGCTTATAGAGCAATCCAGAGGAGACGAAGGAGCTGCGAAAACAAATTAATGAGCTCATGGAGAAGGGGTATGTACGTGAAAGCATGAGTCCATGTGCTGTCCCCGTATTGCTTGAGGACCAACCAATTGGAAATTCAATGGGGCTGTGTTGAACTGCCCAAAATATGACAAGGAGATGTATGCTTTGGTGAGAGCTTTGGAAACATGGCAACACTACTTGTGGACTAAAGAATTTGTGATTCACACAGATTATGAATCCTTGAAGCACTTGAAGGGACAACACAAGCTCAAGAAACGGCATGCCAAGTGGGTGGAATTCATAGAGACCTTTCCATATGAAATCATGTATAAGCAAGGGAAAGAGAACATTGTGGCTGATGCTCTGTCAAGAAGGTATACACTACTCTCTACCCTAGATGTAAAATTGCTTGGTTTGAACACATTAAAGAATTGTATGTTGATGATCCTGATTTTGCCAATGTGTTTAACACATGTGAAAAGGTTGCTTTTCATAAATTTTATAGGCATGATGGTTACTTGTTTAGGAAAAATAAACTTTGTGTGCCTAAGAGTTCATTGAGAGAGTTGCTAGATAGGGAAGCACATGAGGGTGGTTTGATGGGGCACTTTGGTATAGCTAAGACACTAGATATTTTGCATGAGCACTTCTTTTGGCCACATATAAGAGGAGATGTAGAAAGAATTTGTGAAAGGTGTGTGAAGTGTAAACAAGCTAAGTCAAAGATTAAACCCCATGGATTGTACACACCTTGGAGATACCTAGGGAACCTTGGGTCAATATTTCGATGGATTTTGTGTTAGGGTTACCTAGAACTAAGAAAGGAAAAGATTATATTTTTGTGGTGGTAGATAGATTTTCTAAGATGGCACACTTCATTCCATGTAACAAAACAGATTATGCGTCTCATATAGCTGATTTGTTCTTTAGGGAGATAGATAGGCTGCATGGTATGCCTAGAACTATAGTTTCAGAAAGGGATTCTAAGTTCTTAAGCTACTTTTGGAAGACTTTATGGGATAAACTAGGAACAAAACTCTTATTTTCAACCACTAGTCACCCTTAAACCGATGGTCAAACCGAGGTAGTAAATAGAACTTTTGTCCACCATGTTATAAGAGCTATAATCCAAAAGAACTTGAAGTCATGGGAGGAGTGTTTACCACATGTAGAGTTTGCGTACAATAGACATGTGTATTCGGCAACACAATTTTCACCATTTGAAGTTGTATATGGTTTTAATCCACTAACTCCTTTGGATTTGCTTCCTTTACCCATGAAAGAATATGTTAACTTAGATGGAAAAAAGAAGCTGAATTTGTGAGGAATATCCATGAGAAGACACGGCTCAACATTGAAAAGAGAACCGAGCATTATGCCAAGCAAGCAAACAAAGGAAGGAAAAAAATTATCTTTGAACCCGGAGATTGGGTATGGATGCACATGAGAAAAGAGAGATATCCCGAACAAAGGAGGTCCAAATTGCAGCCAAGGGATGACAGACCATTACACGTCCTTGCAAGAATCAATGACAATGCCTACAAGCTAGACCTGCTTGGTGAGGATAATGTAAGTGCTACATTTAATGTGACTGACTTGTCCCCGTTTGATGTAGGTGACGATTTGAGGACAAATCCTTCTCAAGAGGGAGGAAATGATGAGGATCCGGTTGTATAAGCTCAAATGATGGACTCATTTCAAGTAACAAGCGGTCCAATCACAAGAGCTAGAGCAAAGAGGATGGCTGAAGCACTCAATGGGCTAGTGGAGCAAGTGGAGGCCCAAACAAGTGTAGAGATGTCTAATTTTGGAAAAGAAGAAGTTAGACTTGGCAACTTCATAATCTACATGGAGCATGATATGGCGTCCAACATGGCAGCCCGCATGGAGCATGATGTGTGGCATCCAACATGACGTCATACATGGAGCATGATGTGACGTCCAAAATGGCAGCCTACATGGGACATGATGTGGAGTCCAACATGGCAGGCCGCATGGAGCATGACTTGGCATTTTAAATGATGACAAGTAACCAAGACACCTTGGCAATCCTAACCTAGAAGTGGAAAACCAATAGGAGTCTTTTGGGTGGATTACACGTTCCTTATTTATAGTAATTAATATTTCTATATCTTTTAAATTTAGTTTAGGTGATTTAAACACTTTAGGACTCTCTAGGCTTCTAGTTTATCTATTTAAGAAAGGTTTCACAATGTATTAAACAACTTTGATCAATATAATTTCTTGGTGAGAGTTTTCTCTTTGGTTCTTCTTAGAACTTTTCAGACTTATCAAGAATATTCTTGTGGCGTCTAAAACCTAGACTTATCACTCACTTTTACTTCTTGTTCTTGAGTGTGGCGTCTAAACCATACCTTTGGTTCTTTTTGAAGCATCAATTTGGGTCTTAGGTCTTATACCTAAGGTTCTCTTTGTATCATAGAAAACGGGTCAGGGTTTCTTCTTCTTTAAAATTAATCCTTGGGTTCTTGAACCATCATTGTTATCAGGTTTCATCACAAAGCGACGGCGAGGTTCATATCAGAGGGGCAGCAAGGTATGTTTCCAAACCTTATTCCAACTCTAGTTCTACTTGGAAAAGGGAAGGGAGGAGTGATTTTAAGGGTGAAATAAGGCTGCTTATAATGGTTCAAAGGGAAAGACAGATTCCATTTACAAAGAAAAATCCAAACTCGAAGAGCCTAAAGGGAGAAATAGAGACATTAAGTGTTGAAAGTGTGAAGCTGTAGGTCATATTAGCAAGGAATGCCCTAATAGGAAAACTATGACCCTACAAAATGGTGAGATACTGACTGATGAAGACGAGGGTAACAATGAAAGCGATGAGGAGGAGATGTGTTGGTTACAAGACGTGCTCTTAACACCCAATTGAAGGAGGCTTGTCATGAGAAGCAGCAAGAGAACTTGTTCCATATAAGGTGTCATGTTAAAGGCAAGGCATGTAGTGTGATTATCGATGGTGGGAGTTGCACTAACGTGGTGAGTACAATCTTGATTAATAGATTGGGACTGTCTACTACACTACACCCACGACCATACAATCTTCATTCTCAATTGGTAAATATCATGATGAGGTGTTGTGTGATGTGGTTCCTATGAATGCTGGAGATATTTTGTTTGGTAGGCCGTGGCAATTTGATAGAAGAGCTATGCATGATGGGTACCTCAATAGGTATTCATTCACCAAGAATGGAAGGAAAACCACACTAACACCTCTTTCCTCAAAAGAAGTGTATGAAGACCAATGTAAAATGGAAAGGATGAGAGTGGAGGCTGAAAAGAAAGAAAAGGAGAGCAAGAAAAGTGCTTTAGAGAGTGAAAACAAAAATAGGAAAAAAAGAGGGAAAAAAGGAGAGAAAAGTGCAAAGATTGTGAGTTTAGTAGCCAAGGCAAGTGAGAAAAGTGCAAAAATTATATAAACCGAAGAAGAAACATACAAATATACAAGGGGCAAACCCCAGGCAAAAGAAACAAAAAAAAGAACCAGCCAACACACAAGCTGGAGGCACCCAAACACTAACAGTAGATTACAAGAGATAACAGCCTAAAAAAACAGAAGAACCAAACTTAATTGTCAAAAATAGAGGCATTAAATCCCCAGGCAAGCTGAATGGTTTTGTTATCTTCAGTCACAGAAAATCCTTTAAGACTCAAAAATCTAACTTTAATGGCATTTCTAATGCAAGCCAAGACCACTTTCTTGTCCCTCATTTTGCCCTCAAAGACTCGATTATTTCTCTCTCTCTCCAGATATGGTAGACAAATGAGCTGAACATAAGCTTCAACATAAGGCCCTAGAAGTAGCCTTTCTTTACTTTCACAAGGAGCCAGGAGATAAGTTGATTCCAGTTCCTTGGAGAAGACACCAAGCCACACAAACCAACCAAATTCTGCCAAATAAAGCTAGAATAAGGGCAAGAAACAAACAGGTGTTCAGAAGATTCTGAAGGATGCAAGCAAAGTACACAACTACTAACATTGGAAGACCTAGGATAGGAGGTTCAAGCAGCTAATCTATCCGCAGTTGCAAGCCTATTAAAAACAGCAAGCCAAGTAATAAAACTATATCTGGGAATATGCTTCTTAAACCAAATAAGAGGAGCTCATCTCACTTTTTCACCAGCTGGAGCCAGATTCCTATAAGTGTGCCCCACAAGGAAAAGTCTAGAGGGAGAAAGACTCCAAATCCAAGAGTCCAAAGAGGACTCTTTAGGAGGGGGAAGATGGACCTATCTTTTTTAGCATGGCATGTACACTATTTGACTTTTCACACCCAAAACACATTTGGAATAAGAATTTGAAGTGTTTTGGTCATTTTAGGTGCTTCTAGTGCCAAACAAAGTAAATAAGACCCAATGGGGCGTGCTTAGGCCTAAACTAGATGAACTTGGCAAAACATGGTTCTTTTGGACATGTCATGTACTCAATCGACTTTTGTCACCCAAAACACATTTTGGATTAGAATTTAAAGTGATTTGGTCTTTTTAGGTGCTTCTAGTGCCATACAGATTGGAGAAACCTCTCTCTCTCTTAAACCATATTCTAATGGGAATTAGCGAAAGAACCTGAAGTTTTTTTAGTGAGAGAAACTCTCCCCTCTCTCTAAAATTCTGGTTTTTGTTTTTGCCTCTCCCTCCCTTAGGGGAGGCCACGACCTCTAACAATGGTTAATGATGAGTACATTAAGCACGCTGCAGATGTTGGTAAGCAAGTTTCAGGTGTTAAGAAAGATTCAGCTAGTAGGCAAGCTAAGCTTGGAGTGTCTTTCAATGGCCATGCTGTTTTGAATGATATGGTTACTAAGGGAGCTAGGGAAGCTAATGCCCATGTTATGGGTTTTAATGCTCTTAAGAAAGGTTCTAATACGAACAAATTTGGACCAGAGAGTG
>QANY01006035.1:0-37372 GCA_003255025.1 Datisca glomerata
AATTGTGCTGATTATTGATGTAATTTTAGCATAGAATAGTGGTCGATAATATGTTTACAAAATTTGTAAACATAATGTTTAATTTACTTGTAAACTTAATAAAGTTTACATGTAAGAAAAATGAGAACTTCTTCAATCTGTTTCAGGGGAACATCTAACTTATATTCTGTAAATCTATTTATGTTTCATTTTTTTACTTTCATTAATAGATGTATATTGCATGGTAAACATATGTTTATAAAATTAGAAATAATAATGAGGATAAGTAAATTTAAAATATTTAATAGAAACA
Source organism: Datisca glomerata (assembly GCA_003255025.1). Lineage (NCBI taxonomy): Eukaryota > Viridiplantae > Streptophyta > Magnoliopsida > Cucurbitales > Datiscaceae > Datisca > Datisca glomerata. Next base: position 293 of record QANY01006035.1, read on the forward strand.
TGTGACTTTAATAACAAAAGTTTCATAACAGGACATGAGTATGTTATCATGACACAAGCAAAATATTAGAATAATTTCAAGAATCTTATATGTCCAATGTACATTATTTAGAATAATTTCAGAAGTTTTCTTTGACTTTGTCCATGTCAACAAACAATTGGACATGCCTCAACATTTTTAGAACAAGTCCAAGTCATATATTGATTTGATGCACCTCTTTTTACACTATTTCAGAAACTCAAAGACTGGATCATATGTATATGTAAAATACAAGATTTCTAATCTTATCAAAAAAAGGCCGGAGACAAAAACTCAATTTAAAAGGTGTATACATGCCCTTTAACGAAATATTTTCTACTTCATCAATGGTACATTAAATTTTAGAAATATAATAGGTGAGAATATATCTAACAATTGCCATGAAATGCATTGCAATTTAAAATGTTTAAGAAATTTATAAATAATATTTCTCAAATAATAATGTAATTGAATCTCTATTTTATTAATCTCATATCTAAAAATTGTAATCGAAGAGAAAAAATAAGGGTATATTAGTCTATAGAAAAGTTTCTCCTCTTAACCCATTTTTGTATATAGCATATGGGTATTCATCCATCCACATTCGATCCAAAAAAAAAATATAGGTATCCATTTTGTATTAATGTGAATGATGTGTTGAATAAATTCCAACATAAAATTCCTCCACTAAATCAATAGGTACTGCATTCGCATGTAATCCACTGATTATTTAATGAAAGACAAGATTACAGCTTCAGAAGAAAAGAAGTAAATTCCAAATACGAAACAAAAAACAGTTTTCATCTAAAAAAATTGGAATGAGCAAAACAAGCCCTGATCTGAATGGATATAACATCCATATACAGAGGGAGAAAAAAAGAAGATTTATTGATCAACAGATACAATGAGCACCTAAAGTATCACAAAGCTACATATGTTACATCGAGAGAGTAAAAACGCAAGCAATGTTATTGCTTCAATCCTACATCAGTAACGCTTGTTAGTCAGATTACGAGAATGGCTTACCTACTGTCTAGTGTCCGTTCATAAGATTGGTTAGCCATCTGCTCTGGTCAAGAAGATGGCTTTTTGGACCTTTTCTTGGCAGTTTTGGCAACAGCCTCACAAATCTCCCTTTTACGCTTGTTGTTACTGTTATTGCTGCTGTTTATGTTGTTATTGTTTTTACTGTTGTTGTTCGTTTGGTGGTCGTTGCCGCCTGTGGTTGCTGAGCTTTTTCCCTGAACTTCTAGCGCATCCTTCACAAAAAATTTCAACCTCCACAAAGTAGATTCACTCTACAGAAAGCAAGCAATAAATTCAACAATCACTCTACAATTTGAGAAGAAAAGGAAAAAATGGAAAACATTAGACAGCTCTTAGTTATAATTACAAGATATTACCTGAGCATCAATGTCAAGATCCACCTCTTCAGCAGTCGCTTGGAAGCTTGGGTTATTTTGAGCTACAATCTCCAATACCTTGCTAAGATCTTCTGGTGACAGTTTAGTGAAAGCTACACCAAGCTTTCTCTTCTCTTCAGTTGACATTTTCCTGCATAATGTATAATAAATAAATACGAGAAAAGATTCTGCCGAAAGATGAAAAACCAAAACCAATCCAACCATATTGAAAGCTCAGGAACTCCATCATTCTCGGATGAGTCTGGCAAGGCAATCTAACTCCAACCCATCAACTCCGTAGAAGAGAAAATGTACCAGAAATAATTTCTCATAGATTGTATTATAAGGCCACTGAGACTCAGATATGTAGGATTTTAATTTAACATTTCTCTTCCGGAAATAATTTCTCAGAGATTCTATTACAAGGCCATTGAGACTGTGATATGAAGGATTTTAATTTTAACTACACATTAAACATAGTTAAACTTGAAGACTTTTGAACTTGCTTTTGGTGTCCCCTTCCCTTGGGCCACCCTCCTTCCCATTCTACCATTAAAGAAGATTTACAATGTCTACAAATATCATCATATCACAAAATAATTGAGAAGTTAGCATCTATAGGACATCAAGTTTCTTCAAGGTATAGGAGTTGTCATAGATCTGAATAGAGGTGAAAACCTTTATTGACTTGCCAAGACCTATGCTTGGCACCATTGAAAACGCACAGATTTATGTCTACGCATTTAAAGACGTGGTTCAATAATACAGATAACCCTGATGAAAGTATACCTAATCTAGAAATTGCGCTGTGATAGTACTAACATCAACCATCTAATCTATAACACGTCAAAACTCCAAACAGAAATCGGACAGCTTGCATTTATTAGTTCAGAATTATACATCCAGCAACATATCAACAACTGAGCTAATATAACAGGGAATGAGATCCGAATCACAAGAGTGAGTATTCAGCAGCTACCATTTTTTGTCGAAGTATTCCGTAGCTACTTTGACAAACGTATTAGTGGCCACATTTTTCTACTCTTTTTCAATGAAAAGAAATTAAAGCACATATGGAAGAAGGAATATGAAATAGGACAAGACATTAAACGGGATGCAAGAGAAAGAATTGCCTTTTCTTAGGGCTTTAGATTGGACAGTATTTGAATAAAAAATTGTCAAAAGCACGAAGCTAATCCCAATTCAGTATCTTTTATACCCTAACCATGATTTTGACTAACAAGAGCCAGTAGCTAACCATTAAAGCAGCAGTCTCAGATAAGAAGCTGAAAAACAAACCTGCACTTTTGAACCGCCATTTCTCGGAGCTCTTCCAAATGCATATCAACCTCGTAGAGCTGAAAACATTCAATTAAGTTTAGACAGGTTAAATTATCCCAATTCTAAAATTACGTAATATGAGGAGCATCAAGAACAAGCTGGAAATATCTATACTATCTTCCTGCTTCCTTTTCTAATAACTACAGCCATTAAAGAAGGTCAAATTACATTTTAAACGAACCTCATTGCTTATATCTCGAGCCATTTTTGCATGGGCAGCCTCTTGTGCAAGCTGCATATCCATCTGCGCCTCTGCTTCCTCATCCTCTCGTCTTTTTTCCTGCAAGATGAAGCCTATAAGAAATCACCGGTGGAGATACTTTTAAGATACTCAATTGCTTTTTGGATGATAAGATGTGAAGGCGCTAACTCGAATACTAGATTACACTGATTCAGGTTAAAATTATTCCTGCAGCGTGTAGGAATTAGCAATTTACCTCTTCAGTGACTTTAGGCAGAAGTTGATGCCACTTCTCCTCAAACTTTGCCATCAAAGTTTTGGCCATGACATGCACATCACTTCTCTCATCATTATACTTCATTGCATTTTTAAAAACTAACCTAACATCAGAATATACTTCTCTAACATTTTTATATCCAGTACCATCCTTAGCCTCCATTTGATTTTTTATGGTGCTGAAATCCATTGGCTTGTCAATTACCTAATATACAATCAAAAGAGGCAGTTACACATTAGACAACACGAGGAAGCATCAAAGGGTAAGGTGCCACAATGTCCAGTAAAATATTTGAACCATAAATCAAGATGCGCAGGGAATAATCACAGCTGAATAATAATCATTGCAATAATAGTTTAAGAATGCACTTTTCATTTTAACAGAACAAACAACAAAGATAGCACCATATGTACTAGTCTAGTCAATAAAAGTTATTTCAAACATCTAATGCATTAAGCAATAGACTTCACCTCATAATAATCATGCAAACCAAGACCTTCCACGTCAACAGGTTGCATAAAGGGCCATGCCCACTTGTGCTGTGAAATCTGAGAGCCAAGGCAAATGTTCGTTAACAGATTTAATTTCATAAATAGCGAGAAAATGGCATCCACGTGAAACAGTTGATCTGTCAATGGGGTAAGAAGTAACCTTAATACATTGAACAACACATAGACTAAAGATCTATGTTACCTAGAATGCGGATCACTGCAGTACGCACAATGGGAACATGAACATAGCCATAGTTGTCAAAATCGCAATCTGGATCGTAGGATCGTACGATCCTATGATCCTATAATTTTAAAACGATCCAGATTGAGTATAGACTTGGGATCAAGTGGGATCGTGGTAGGATCGGACCAGGATCGGTATGATCGTAGGATCATACTGATCCTACCCAAATCTTACTTTGGGTAGTTTTATTGGGCCAACATCAAGAATAGACCATTTTTAAGGGGAAAAAATAAAAAAATAGCCCAAGATGAAACAAAAATAAAAAATAGCCCAAGATGAAACAAAAATAAAAAATAGCCATCCAAATTAAAAACAAAACCAAAAATCCGTGTTAAAAACCGTCACCTACGAGCGCCAACGAGATTTTGAATTTTTATCCACAAAGTTTATATAATATATATTGTATATATAAAATATACTATAAAAATTATACACGTATGGTGCTCGTGGCGCGAAAACTTCCGTCCACATGGGAGTCCATTTTTTTCAAAAATCATGCAAGGGGGCTATTTTTTATATTTTTACTCTTGTGGCCATTTTTTTAATGAATTTTCTTAGAAATTGATTATTTATTAACATAACATATTTTTTTTTAGTTTAATCAAATGTTGTCAAATGACTGGTTGTTGAAGCCCACTTCCTAAGTCTCCCTAAATCCAATTCAATGTAATTGAAGCCCACTTCCTAAGCCTCCCTAAATCCAATTCAATGTAATTGAAACCCACCTCCTAGTTAATATGTTGTCATAAATAAGAGTAAAGTGCTTTTCGTAGAAACATTTTTGTGAAAATTTAATTTTATAATTTCAATTTTGAGAAACTTAAGAAACTAAAATTGAATCGTATTTGTTATTGTACTCATCAGAATACTTGAGTGAGGAAATTATTTCGAGCAGCTTAAAAAATTATATGTTTAAGATCAAGCTTGAGTTGGCTATTTTGAGACGTTATATATTTCAATCATTTATAAAGTAGAATAAAACTTATTTTCATTATTTAATTTTAGTAGAAATAGTTAATTGTTTTTTTAAGGATCACAGTTTTTTAATATTATAATTATTAACATTTGGTAGGATCTTACTATCCTCGATCCGATCCAACGATCTGCTTCAGAAGACACCTCCACCGATCCGAGTAAAAAATACGATCCTGACAACCTTGAACATAGTACGTTACTTGTCTTGGAACGTGGGTATGGTAACGGTGGGCTTCTTAGATATCTTAGGTGGTAAAATATATGTTACCCATTTTTTACTATCACATACTTAATAACATTGATATATCAATCACAAGTAGTTCAACTTCATATTTAGAGCTAGTTATGTGAAGAAAATGCAAACAACAAACTAACATACTAAATGTTTTGGTAAGGTAAAAAAGAGCTTATGTAAAATTTTAACTTTTCCAAAGTTTTGTATATTAGTTGTAGCTTATTACGTTTGAACCATCAAAATCACCATTCCAAGTAACTTGTAATCCATGTTTCAGATCATGCAATCCAAACCGGAAATCATTAGTACATTAATATTTTCTGGTTAACTATGCTCTGAGGTTCTACTACAATCTCAAGAAAGATAGAAACAAAGACACGTGGAAGGAGAGACCTACTCTTAGCAATCACAGTGGACCCTTTCATTCCAAATTAAAGAATTCAGGTAGAGATCTAGTGTTACTAATTTTAGACATAGAAATCGAACGCACCTGATCCAAGCAAGTTTCAAAGTCAAGCATAAAATTTGTTGGATCTTATAAGCTCTTTATTACTTAAGCTAACTACCAACTGCTAGTAAATAATGCCTGGCATTCTTATTTGCAGCCTCCATTTTTATAAGCATTCTTAGGAAAAAGAGAGATATACAAGAAAAAAATTCAATGACAGGCATTCAGAAAAATTGGTACATTAAGCCAACTTTTAGAAGAATTATGTACTGCATTTGGGCAAGAGTATTTAAAATCTCTCATTCTATTCTTCTTATAAGTTATAACAGACACTCAGCTCACGACCGTTTCACTATATATGGCTTAAGAAGGAAAAGAGAAACTACTTTGATGAGATTATTATTACCTGACGCAATATTGTGCCAAACTGGCGGATTAGTTCCTGCATTCTTTTTACAGCAGCAGCTTCCCTGCGTGATGCATCTTGCTGCTGCTTCTTAATGCTAGGAACATGTTTCTCCTTATCTTTGTCCTTCATAATGGAGGTGCTAGGTTGCTTCTTGTTCATTGTCAAGTAGAATTGTTCTATATCATTCACTCTTTCCTCTAGCTGCAAGAAGAATCATTCTTGTAAAAGTTTTTTATTCTACTCGATATAAAAGTTTTTTATGTTGCAGTCTGATAAAACCAACAAACAACATTAGGAAACAGCAGGATTGTCAAAGGATGATGGGTAAAGTGATAGTTGAACAAGCTCAAAGAAAATGATCATTAATGTTTGCATTGAAATAAGGAGTTTTTTCTATTTTTATCAATGATTTTTTCAGTGTACGGTAAATAATTACAAAAATATCAATTTTAACAGAAATTGTGAAGAATGATGATTAGAGCCATATAAATGGCGATTAGGCCAAAAGAAGTGGCAATTGGGAGGGAGAATGGCGACCGCCTATTTATACATGGGGTTTCGGGACTGAAACAGGCGATTGGAGGCATAAAAAAAATACTTGGCTTTGACGATGCGATCGGCTTCTTCAGGATGGCATTAAGGGGCTAAAAATAGGCGATTCGCCTATTAGGTATGCCGATTAGGTTTTAGATGTTCACAAAATATGTAGTGGTGTATAAAAAATTCTTCAGGGGTTCACTAAAATTTAAAAATTCAATTTGTTTGGGTGAACTCCAGTACGTATTTGGTGAACTCATCCAAGAACAATTATTTTGTACGTATTTGATGAATCCCAGTACGTAATTGGTGAACCCCAGTACGTATTTGGTGAATCCCTCCAAGAATTATTATTTTGTACATATTTTGTGAACCTCAATACGTATTTGGTGAACCCCAGTACATGTTTAGTGAACCCCTCCAAGAATTATTATTTTGTATGTATTTGGTGAACCTCAGTACATATTTGGTGAACCCGTCCAAGAATTATTATTTTATACGTATTAGGTGAACCCCACTACGTAATTGACAAACCCCAGCACCTAATTGGTGAACCCCAGTACATATTTGGTGAACCCCTCCAAGAATTATTATTTTGTACGTATTTGGTGAACTCTACTACGTAATTGGTGAACCTCAGTGTGTATTTGGTGAACCTCTCCAAAAATTATTATTTTGTACGTATTTGGTGAACGTCACTACGTAATTGGTGAACCCCAGTACGTATTTGGTGAACCCCACCAAGAATTATTATTTTGTACGTATTTAGTGAACCACAGTATGTATTTGGTGAACCCCACCAAGAATTATTATTTTGTACGTATTTTGTGAACCCCAGTACGTAATTGGCGAACCTCAGTACGTATTTGATGAACCCCTCTAAGAATTATTATTTTGTACGTATTTGGTGAACAATAATACGTGATTGGTGAACCCCAATACGTATTTGGTGAACCCTTCCAAGAATTATTATTTTGTACGTATTTTGTGAACCCCAGTACGTAATTGGCGAACCTCAGTACGTATTTGATAAACTCCTCCAAGAATTATTATTTTGTACGTATTTGGTGAACCCTTCCAAGAATTATTATTTTGTATGTATTTGGTGAACCCCAGTACATATTTGGTGAACCCCTCTAAAAATTATTATTGTATACATATTAGGTGAACTCCACTACGTAATTGGTGAACTCCAATACCTAATTGGTGAACCCCAGTACATATTTGATGAACCCCTCCGAGAATTATTATTTTATACGTATTTGGTGAACTCCACTACGTAATTGGTGAACCTCAGTGTGTATTTGGTGAACCCCTCAAAAAATTATTATTTTGTACGTATTTGGTGAACGCCACTATGTAATTGATGTACCCCAATACGTATTTGGTGAACCCCTCCAAGAATTATTATTTTGTACGTATTTGATGAACCCCAGTACGTAATTGGTGAAACTCAGTACGTATTTAATGAACCTTTCTAAGAATTATTATTTTGTACGTATTTGGTGAACCATAATACGTGATTGGTGAACCCCTCCAAGAATTATTATTTTGTACGTATTTGATGAACTTCACTACGTAATTGGTGAATTTCAGTACGTAATTGGTGAACCCCAGTGAGTATTTGGTGAACCCCTCCAAGAATTTATTATTTTGTACGTATTTGGTGAACCCCTCCAAGAATAATTATTTTGTACGTATTTGGTGAACTCCACTATGTATTTGGTAAACCCCTCCAAGAATTATTATTTTGTACGTATTTGGTGAACCGACTACGTAATTGGTAAACCCCACTATGTATTTAGTGAACCCCAGTACGTGTTTAGTGAATCCCTCCAAGACAAAAAAATCTTGTTACTTACTAGGTTTTGTATGATCCAGATTGCTTCAAAAATAATCTAAGGGCCACAATAACCCAACATCAATGCCGGAAATTATTCTCGGCATTGTAAAGTTTCCCAGAGACTTCTTATTTGAGAAGATTGGTACTTTGTGCACTTCAAAATTCAAAAGGGCAAATTGCCCCTTAAATTTCTAGAGGGCAACACATGAAATCATATTTATCATTAAGGCTAAAATGTAAGAAACACTCATGTACTTTCAATTTCAATTTTATGTAAAACATACTTCTGTACTTATAATTGATCATTTAAATACTTACTTTCTAAAAATATGCAAATTACACTACTCTTTCATGTTTACCATTTAATTGTAACGGAGAGTGGGAGCTCCCCTTAAGAAAACAGATATGGGACTAACACTGCTTTCCTGCAAATCGCTCAGTACCGTGTGGTATTGTTCCTGTCTCCTTCAGAAGGTAATTAAACCAACTACTTACTTAAATTTCTTCTTTTATCCAAGAAACTTCAACCCCATACTCATCCATTACCCACATGTCAAATGGTCGCATTTCAACATTTTCAGGAGCAGGATAATGAATTAGAGCAATTGATTCATTCCAAACCACATGACTCCAAACAAATATTTTACGAGGAACTTTAATAACTCCATCAGGCATTGCTATGGTATGAAAAACGTCGTTCACCATATGAAAAGATAAGATCACTTCAACACCCGGATCAATGCATGCATAGCAATAAAATACTCCATTAAAGAATCTATGAAAACAAGGAGTTAGCGAGATATGCGCTCCAATTTCAGTTTTAATTTCCTCCATGAACCAATATTGAGGCTGTAAATCTCAATTCTCAGAGGAAGAGGAAATATAAACCAACTGAAATCGGCAACCCTAATTACTTTATAATCATTAACTTGGGCATCATAACCGAATCCAAAAGAAAACGGAATTGGATTGCTACTATAGTCATAATCATCATCTGGGAGGCGGTGTTCAATTAAGGATTCAGAGAGAAAATGGAATTGGCTTTCCTTTTGTTTTCTTAAGGGGAGCTCCCTCTCTCCGTTACAATTAAACGGTAAATATGAGAGAGGGATGTGATTTACAGATTTTTAGAAAGTGTAAGGATTTAAATGGTTAATTATTAAACTCGACGGATTAATTTTTATCTTACCCTCCATAATTGTGAAAGTAAACTAAGATACGGACAATAGCAATCATAAGATCAAATTACAATTAATTTCTCCATAAAAAACATCACATAAGATAGGAGTATGACAAAACTAATCAACTTATTAATCATCAAATATATAATGGTAAATTTCATCTATGGTTAGCCAAAGTTTTTAACGGTAGTGAGATGATAATTCAAGTATTTTACCTTACCAACCTTTAGGAAAATCTCATCAACTTGATGTCTGAACCCCTCCACTTCTCCACCATCAGACATTCCTGTTATAAAATTACTGAGATCTGCAATTGGTGCATCCGTAATATCCATCTGCACAAGAAAGCTGAATGAGAGTGATTTATAATGCTGGTAGTGGTAGTTCATCAAAGATGATATTAAACAAGCCAACAAGGTGTTTTTAAGATGATGTATTTACATAATTCAAAAGATGCCGTTTTACTAAAGGAAAGGCAGTGCAGCCAATAAAAACAGTCACGAAGCATCATATATTCAAGGCAAGTCAGCCAAAACTAGCTGAAACTATATCCCTGTGCAAATTTTTGCTCCCTTTAAATATTATGCATTAAAAGTCATTCAGTTCAATAAATAGTCAATATCTAGGGCATTCCTCGATATCTTATCGGTGGGCGTAATCAAAGCTTTATACTAAGGAATTCGACTACTTAAGCAGCTGGAGATAATTACTATTATGTAAGAAAACCTATAGTCATGTTTCAAAAGAACGAAAAATCAACGTCTATTACAGATCGATTTGGTTTCAAAGCTTCTAAAACCTAAGAAACCGGAAAAAGAATTTGGAGCGTCCCCTAAATTGGCAAGTTGTAGCCCGAAAGCCATTAGGTAACTGTCAAGTACTTCAAAGCAAATAAAAATTTCTTACTGATTTCCAGCAAGCTCCTAAAAGGGTAAAATAACAGAATAACAACACTTACCTCTCAATCTTGTTCCCTCAACAATGTAAAATATAAACAAGCCAAATGACAAATTCAACTCGTTGCCGCAAAATCAAAAAGAAAGGAACAACAAAGGTTCTTACTTCATTTGAAAAGGAAAACAGACAAGGTTTTTTGTTTCTGTTACGGCGGGGAAGGAGTGCTCGAAGACGAGGCGGTGTTTTCTGTTTCCGTTGCTCGCAATGCTGAGACAAGAGTACAACCAGACAAGATTTTTTTTTTTTTAAGAATATACCTCGTGAAAACGTCTTTTGTAAATGTATACCCCTTCAATAATTTGTGCATTCTCTGATTTTAAGCCTACATCATCACTTTTCTTCTTCTTTGTCTCTCATTGCCCTTCTTATAAATTGACCCACACTCTCTCTCATTTTTCAAGAAACTCATTTTCATTTTTTATTTCTCCATGCTTCATTTACTTCATGATTTTACAACTTTTATATTTTCTAAAAAACTTAAGATTGAGAGCTAAAATTGTAATTTTATTTTTGGAATTTTGGTGGGAAATGGGTGAGAATATTGGTTGGAATTTGATGAGTTTTGTTAATTTTGACTTTTACCCAGATTTGAGAGAGAGACAGTAGCCATCTTGTAGACTACATGATGTGTACACTGGCATCGTGCAGCCATCGTGTAGGCTGCATGATTGGTACACTGGCATCGTGTAGCCATCTGCATAATGGGTACACGATGCCTACAGGATATCCATGTACCCATTGTGTAACCTACATGATGGCTATGTGGGCATCGTACAACCTACACAGTCGCTTAGCCTACACGATGCTTACACGGGCATCGTGTAGCCTCCACGATGGCTAAAGTGTTAGGGGAAAGAATGAAGAAAAAAGTAATGGGCAATGGGTACACGATCGTAGTGTAGTCATCGTGTAATTTTAATGGATTTTGTGCATTTTTTTAGGTCTTGTTAATTTTAATGGGTTTTGTTAATTTGAGAGAGTGTGTAGAGAGAGAAAGATAAAATGTAGAGCTTAGAGAGAGAAAGAACGTTGATAATTTCAAGAGAGAGGGTGTACACGACACCCTTGTACCTATCGTGTAGACTACAAGATGACTACACGATACCCATGTACCCATTGTGTAGTCTACACGATCATAGTGTAGTCGTCATGTGTACACGATTATCGTGTAAACAACACATGTAATATATTTATTTAAATATTAATAAATATGAAGGCTTAGCTTCCTCTTCTACTAGAAAGGGTGACATAGGAGGTGTCGACTAAATAAACATGTAATATTAAGCAAACAAACCAGAAAATGGTAACTACACGATCGGTTACGTGGAGCTCGTGCAGTCATCATATAGTCTACACAATGACTACACGAGTTCCGTGTTAAAAAAAAAAGGGTAAAAAATGATTTTGAACATATCCTCTCTCAAACTACTAATCTCCAATAGCTTTTTTTCTTCTTCCTCCTCAGTAGGGACCAAGAAAAGAACTGTCAACTAAAAATGAAAGAAATATAAATTAGTATATGTGAAAGTAATATAAATTAAATTTTCAACATTATTCACCGGCATACATTCTCCTTGGAAAAAAATTATTTTTGAAGATTCTCAACCAATACTATCGTGGTCGGACACTGTTTGAGAATCCTTGGCACCTTGGTCGAAACCTGGTTACCATATAAACTACCCACCAAGGGGATAACTTCAAATACGAATGCTTATTTAAACAAAAGAAAGTAATTCAGTATTCATGACATAAATAATTCGATACATCACTATATAGAATTAAATAAATTATACCTAGAAGGCCAAGGGACATCCATTGAGTGAATATCCATGAACTCCAGCGGGGTATTTCTATGTTTTTTTCTTTTTCTTAATCTTCACGATCACCAAAAACAGTATGGCTCCTCCAACTCAGCCATGGTTATTGATTGGGCTTTCAAAAATTATAGATCAGAGAGTCTGTTGGGGCCACGAGTATTCTTCTCATCCCGGGCTTCACCGAACTTTAGTCCAGTCATCAACGAGAACTCCTTCTTGGAGAAGCACAATGGTTCCTCATTAACAAGAAACCAGATTTCCTATTTAGATGGAGTGTCGTTGACATATTCAACCTCTTTGGCCAGCACCTGATGGCAGACAGTCGCTGAAAACTTCATGGCTGAGAGACAAAGGAGATAGCCAAAGCATGTCTCCCTAAATAGGGAGAGTTAAGGAGTTGTCAACTTGGTCTTGATAACCTTTATGCGATGGGTATTGCACTTTGCATTGATCCTTTGCTTTTGGAATTCTGTTAACGTCATGATTGCATCTTAGTTGCATCTTTGATGAAGCCATTACCTATAGAAAATTCAAGGTAAACATAAGATCAGAAAATGTACACGATGCCCGTGTAGTTATTGTGTAGACTACACCGGGGGGTACACGACCCTGGTGTAGTCCTCGTGTATTACACGAGGGTCGTGTAAAGTCTCGTATAGACTACACGATGAACATGTCCCCCTCGTGTAGTCCTCCTGTAGTCTACACGAGGCTTACATGACCCTCATGAAGACCTCGTGTAGACTACACGAGGGACACACGTTCATTATGCAACCATCATATAGTGTACACAATCCTCGTGTAGACTACATGAGCGTGTAACTAGAAAATTGACACGATGCAAGACCAGAACCTCAGAAACCCAGAAAAAAACACTCAGAAACCCATAAGAAAAAGAACACTCAGAAACCCAGAAAAATATATTAGAAACAAAAAAAACAACATTGTTATGATTCAAATATCCACAAAAAATAAAAACTCAAAAACTTAAATAAATATATAAAATTACATATATTACATGTATAGTGTACACGATGCGTACACGATGATCATGTACACTACACAATGCGTGCGCGATAACAGTGTAACCATCGTGTAGGCTACACGATGCCCGTATAGTCATTGTGTAGTCGACACGGTGCCCACACGATGCCCGTGTAGTCATTGTGTAGTCGACACGATGCCCGTGTAGCCATCTTATAGGCTAAAAGATGCCCGTGTAGCAATCGTATAGGTTGCACGATGAGTACACAGACATCATGTAGCCTACAGGATGACTACACGATGTTAGTGTACACATCATGTAGTCTACAAGATGTCTATAATTTCTCTCTCTCAAATTTGGGTAAAAGTCAAAATTAATAAAACCCATCAAGTTTCGGCCAATATTCTCACCCATTTTCACCAAAAATCCAAAAATAAAATTACAATTTTAGCTCTCAACCTTAATTTTTTAGAAAATGAAAAGGTTGTAAAATATGAAGTAAATGAAGCATGAAGAAATGAAAAATGAAATTGAGTTTATGAGAAAATGGGTTTCTGGAAAAATGAGAGAGATATGAAGATGGAAGATGAAGAAAGAGAGTATGAGCAAATGTGTAAGAAGGACAATGAGAGAAAAATAAGAGAGAGAGTGAGGGATGTGGGCTCGAGGTTAGAGAGTGTACAAATTACTGAAGGGGTATAATTCTACAAAATACTTTTTCACGGGGTATAATCTTGAAAAAATAGTTTTTTTGTTAAAGTAGACCCCTACACTAACTATTTTGCATAAATAGATCCTTATATTAATTTTCGCTTACCCTTATCCCAGGCCCACCTTCAATTCAAAATGAGTTTGTGAAACCTCTTTACAAATTCTGAACGACGGCTTGAAAAAAAATGATGATTACACAAAACCCCACCCCTTTATGCACCTCACTTTTATTACCCTTATTTCTCTCTTACTGTTACTATCTCTCTGCAAATCCTTGAGCCTTCGTCTCCCACAACAAGGTAAGTTTTTGGGTTCCTGAATTTTTGTTCTGGATTATGAGGTGTTTTTTTTGGGTTTCCGAGGTATTTTTTCTGGGTTTCTGAGGGGGTTTTTCTGGATTTTTGTGTTTCTATTTTTTGTGGATGTCTCAATCACAACAATGTTGAATTTTTGGGTTTCTAATATTTTATTGTCTGGGTTCCTGAGTGTTTTTTTTCCATTGGGTTTCTGAGTATATTTTTCTGGATTTCTGAGGTTCTGGTCTTGGTGGGTGTCAATTTTTGGGTTACACTAAGGTCGTATAAGCCTCATGTAGGCTACACAAGGACTGCACGAGGGTCATGTAAGCCTCGTGTAGGCTACATAAGGGTCGTGTGAGTCTTGTATAAGCCACATGAGGGTTGAACAAGCCTCGTGTAGGCTACATGAGGACTACACGAGGGTCGTGTAAGCCTCATGTAGGTTGCTTGAGGAATACACCAGGATCGCGTACCCCTCGTGTAGTCTACACGATGACCACACAAGCATCGTGTATATTTCCCGATCTTATGTTTGCCTTGAATATTCTATTGGTTATAGTTTCATCAAAGCTGCAACTAAGATACGTCCATAACGTTAACACAATTTCAAAAGCAAGGGTCAATGTAAAGTGCAATACCCACCGTATAGAAGTTATCAAGACCAAGCTGACAGCTCCTCAACTCTTCCTATTTAGGGAGACATGCTTTGGCCATCTCCTTGATCTCACAATCTTGAAGTTTTTAGCAACTGTCTGCCACTAGGTTCTGTCTAGGAAGACCGAATATGTCAACGACACTCCATCTGACGAAAAAATCTGGTTTCTTGTAAACGAGGAACCACTATGCTTCTCCAAGAAGGAGTTCTCGTTGATGACCTCACTAAAATTTGGTGAAGCCCGGGATGAGAAGAATACCCGTGGCCCCAATAGGCTCTTTGATCTGTACTTTCCCAAAGCCCAATCAATAACCATGGCTGAGTTGTAGGAGAAATTTAAAAACTCTGAATATAAATTAGATTCTGATGGGGTCAAGATGGCTCTGATTTATTCGCTGGAGCATTTTGTGCTGAGGAATGAGAATTTTGTGCTGGGGAAGGAGAATCGTACCCTAATTGAGAAGAGATTGTTGGTTTTGGTTGACGACCTTAAAGTGTTCAACCAATATCCGTGGGAAAAGCTCTCGTTCTCCAAAACAATTAAATCATTATTAGTTGTGAAGAATACAAAGGTTGTTTTTGGTGATCTTAAAGATCAAGGAAAAAATAAAAAGAACACAGAAATCTCTCGCTGTTGTTCATGGGTATTCACTCAATGGATGTCCATCCATGTACAATTTATTTAATTCTATGTAGTGATGTATTGAATTATTTGTGCGTTGAATATTGAATTACTCTCTTTTATTTAAATATGTATGGGTATTTAAAACTATCCCCTTCGTAGGTAGTTTGTATGGTAACCAGGTTTCGACCAAGGTATTAAAAATTCTCAAGTGGTGTCCGGCCACGATAGTACCGGTTGAGAATATTCAAAAAGAACTTTTTTAAGGAGAATGTATGTTGGTGAATTTGTTGATAAGTTAATTTATATTATTTTCAGATATACTGATTTATATTTCTTGTATTTTTAGTTGACAGTTCTTTTCTTGGTCCTTACTGATGAGGAATAAGAAAAAAAGCTTCTAGAGATCACTAGTTGGAGAGAATGTATGTTCAAAATCATTTTCTACCCTTCTTCGTCTCGAACACTGACCTTATATAATCATTGTGTAGATTTACACGTGGTCCGTGTAACCGATCTGTAGTCACATTTTTCTGTTTTGTCTGCTTAATATTACATGTTTTTTAGTCGATGCCTCATCCGTCACCTTATTCCAGTAAAATATGAGGCTAATGAGGACGATGAGGCCATTGAAAAGGAAGAGGAGAAGAAGAAGAGGAAAAGGTCCGAATAGGCCATTGAAAAAATAAAAGGAGAAGAAGGTTGTGTCTAAGAAGTTCAGTGGACATGAAGATTGGGTGAGGAAATGTCTCATTGGAATGGACCAAAAGATCACTTCAATGAATAAGAAGATTTTGTGCATGCAATTAGACATTTCTTTTACAATTTCTCAACTTAAAAATTTGAGGGATAATCTGTTAACATTAAGGCAAGATGATTACTCATTATATCCTCGATCTGCCACGATGATGGCCAGCGACGGGGAAGATACACAGATTGAGAAGTGAAAAAAATGAAGAATGAGAGAAGGATGAAAAAAAGAATATATGATAGAGAAGGAAGAAAAAGAGGAGATGGTAAAGAAGAACGAAGAAGAAAAGAATGAACAGAATGAAGAAGAAAGAAAAAAAAAGAATAAGAGAAGGTCGAAGAAAAGGAAGAAGATAAGGAAGGTAATAAGGAGGATGAAGGTGAAAAGAAGGAAGATGAAGAAAAAACAGAAGGGAAAAAAGAAATAGAAAAAGAAATGGAAGAGAAAAAAGAAAAATAAGAAAAAACAGAAGAGGAAGAAGAAGAAACAAAAGGAGAAGAAAAAATAAAAGCAGAAGAAGAAGAAGAAAAAGAAGAAGAAGAAGAAGAAGAAAAAGAAGAAAAAGAAAAATAAAAGCAGAAGAAGAAGAAGAAGAAGAAGAACAAAATGTTGCATCGATAATATTTGCATTGATGGATTCAGTTCGATCATGGAGCAGTCCAACGATGGAGAAGAAGAAGAGCTTGTCTGCCTTGGTGAACTTGGTAATTGGAAGATAAAAAGATCTCGGGTCCTAGAGTCACCTAATTGGGAAACTAAAAAGGATGAAAAGAAAAAGACAGTGAAAGAACAAAGCTGATGAGAATGTCGTTGCCAAAACGGACTTCAAACATTTTCAAGCGTATGGTGATGCATCTTATGAGGATGAAGCCTGTTTTAAAGCTTGGTTCACTTCCCCAAGGGCAGAGTAAGTTATGTGATTTTCTTGTACATTTATTCTTCTAGTAACCATCGTGTAGGCTACATGATGGTTTCACTGACCTCGTGTAGTTTTCGTATAGTATTCATGATGGTACACTGACATCGTGTAGTCTTCGTATAATATTCATGATGGTTACACTACATCGTGTAGCCATCTCGTATACTACACGATGGTTACACCGATCTCGTGTAGTCATCGTATAGTATACACAATGGTTATACTGACATCACGTAATCACCGTGTAGTAATCCAATCGTGTACCTAACTTTGATATATAATTATGTTGTACAAGAATGAGAAAGTAGGCATTGGATTTTGCACCATTGACCTTACCTGATTTAAAAAACTAGTCTATTCACCTTATCAATGTCTTGAGTAAGATGTAAGTAGTTATTTATAATTGTAAATATTTTAACTAATCTTTATTACATTGCAGCATATTGATGAATACCTGGAGCTCATGAGGAGAGATTTACAAGAATACAACCCTCTTATAAGAATCAGCGTTGGTGATTTGTTTCCGCAAGTAAGTATGATTTATTTTTTAACTTAATGAACTGCACACCGTAGCCTACAAGTCTCATGTAGACTACACGAAGCCTTCATGCTCCCTTGTGTAGACTTCGTGTATTCTACACGAGGCCTTCACAGACCTCGTGTAGACTTCGTGAACATTTTTTATTGACGTTAAGGATTTAAATTTTTTTTTCTATGATATTACAGGACAACATGTCTGGCCGAATGACATAATTTGAGCAAGATTCTGTGGAGTGGGATATTGACGTTAATGATCAGCTCTGATACCGGGTCCTCGGCTTGCAGATGAATTTTAGAAGGAGCTAGGAACATTCGGATAAAGTTATCTTTCCAATAAATGTGACCACAATAATTGGATTACGGTTGAGCTTGATTTGACTAGTCAGTGTATTTGTATTTATAACTTCATGAACACGCCATATCAATGCTCCCTGTACATTAAAATAATAAAATCTTTCATGAAGATTGTCTCTCGGCTAGCTCAAATGATGAATATTTATGAGACATGACAAGAGGTTAAACCCGAATATGAGTGAATATATGAGATCATGAAGTGTCATCAACAAAAGAATGAGTTAGTGAAATATATATTTTTTTAAAGTCCACTTAAAATTTCATACATAGTATTTAATTGTATTTTTGCATTTCATGTATTTTCTCAGCAATAAATGTCAAAATATCAAAGACGAATTGCAATTGAGTTATTCGCACGTGTCAATGTTGTACCGAAATAAGATGGATATATTTTATGGATTTTTATTTTATTAAATTGTGAATTATTGATTATAGAAATATACTTGTGTTTGTTATTTAATAATGACATAAAGTTTAATTAGCCTGCCTGAATCTTACATGATGCTCGTGAAGTCATCATGTAGCCTACCTGAATCTTACATGATGCCCGTGAAATAATCGTGTAGCCTACATGAATCCTACACGAATCTTGTGAAGTCATCGTATAGCCTACATGAATCTTGTAAAGTCATCGTGTAGCCTACATAAATCCTACACGAATCTTGTGAAGTCATCGTGTACTACATGAATCTTGTAAAGTCACTGTGTAGCCTACATGAATCCTACATGAATCTTGTGAAGTTCTCGTGTAGTCTATACGATGCCCCGTGAAGTCATCGTGTAGTCTACATGAATCCTACACGAATCTCATGAAGTTCTCGTGTAGTCTACACGATGCCCACGAAGTCATCGTGTAGCCTACATGAATCCCATGAAGTTCTTGTGTAGTTTACACGATAATTTCACGGGCATCGTGTAGACTACACGATGACTTCACGGGAATATTGCAGTCTTCCTGTAGTTTACACGATGACTTCATGAGAATATTGTAGTTTACACGATGACTTCACAGGAATATTGTAGTCTTCATGTAGTCTACACGATGACTTCACGTGAATATTGTAGTCTTCCTGTAGCCTACACGATGACTTCACGGGCATCATGTAGATTATATGAGAGCTTCACGGGATTCATGTAGGTTACACGAAAGACTTCATGGGCATCGTGTAGCTACACGAGAACTTCACGGTATTTGTGTACGATTCATGTAGGTTATACGATGACTTCACGGGCATCGTGTAGACTATACGATGATTTCAAGGGAATCATGTAGGATTTAAGCAGGCCAATTAAATTTTATGACATTATTAAATAATAAACACAAGTATATTTATATATTAATATTTAATTTAAGTCTACAAAGGTCGTTATTTATATTTAAGTGGCTTGGTCATCCCATTGAGATAGATGAATTGAATTTCTGCACGTTTATCAATTGTGGCCAATTTGTCCACAACGTTTGCACTTCCTTCTTACTACTTCCTCACCTCTTGATGGAATTCTCTTTGCCTTAGGTCTGCCACTTTACCGCCTCATTATAGGTGGCCATACCACTTTTCATTAACCTCCTGCCTCGTGACCCAATCTGCTTAATCCTCGAGATGATGTATTATTTTCGCATATGCAACAATTGGAGCCTCATTTTTATAGAACCTCGAACACATACTGTATGAGGAAATATTGTGCTACCGACATGTAGCCAACGCATGTCAGAAGGAAATAATGATAGTGTACGCGATGCAAGATGCTTCTTACTAAGCTCAATTTCAACCCGATCTGTCATCTGCGATGTGATTTGACAGGCATTCATCCGTCATTTATAGAACCACCATTGTAACATGTCATAGATTATTTCTATAAAGCATGTAATGGGAAGCTTTCTAGCATCCTTCAAAATTGTATTCAAACATTCTGTGATGTTTGTAGTCATTATATCGCATCGCCTTCCATCAAAATGGGAACATGCCCACCTCTCAACTCCCCCACCAACACGTATTGTGAAATATCTGGATATACATTTGTAAAATGAATCATCAACCGATCAAGTTATGATTGGCAGTATACCTTTACTGCTTTAAAAAACAATGCGACTGCATCTTCCTTTTTATAAATTGATTTGATATTTTGACCCGTATGAGAGATGCAAGGTCCATGAAGCGCATTGGGAAAGACAACATGTACAACATTTAGTATATTTGTATGCATGTTGGATATAAATACCAAGTCTCTCAGATCTCCGATTACATCGTGAAGTTTACGGAAGAACCATTCCCACGAATCATAATTTTCTGAATCTGCAATTCCAAATGAAATGGGATATACTTGGTTATTCCCACCCTTTGTTATTGCAACAAATAATACCCCTTTGTATTTGAATTTTAAGGTGGTTACATCAACAACAATGACAAGCTGTATACAGCTGGAAAATCCACGAACAGAGGGTCTAAGGGCCATGAAAAAATATTTAAAATGATCCTGCTCATCGGTCTCTATGTGTGTTGCTACCCCTGAAAAATATTTAATATTGATGTATTAAAATTGGCAGAGTACATAGTGGACATGATGCGTACACGATATTCATGTAACCATGGTGTAGACTACACGAGGTCCGTGTAAGTATCATACAAACTACACGATGACTACGACGTCCGTGTAACCATCTTGTAGACTACACGATGACTGCATAAAGTATGTGTAACCATCGTGTAAACTACAAAAGGTCCGTGTAACCATCATGTAGATACACGATGGATACATGAGGCTCGTGTAGACATTATGATGGCAAAATAAAAAAATAAGTACCTGGATATTTTATTCTAACACGTGATAATATGCTGGGAGCATCCTATAGTTGTCTTCAGAAGACCCTCTAATTAATTCCAATGCATATTCCTTAGCCCTTCATGCCTTATGGAAACCTATGTTGACACTGAAATCAAGCCAGACATATTCAATTTTGTCTTTTAGCCTATATATACGTCTGACACATGTGTATTTGAACTCTATAGAATGATCAATCAATGAATATGTAGCCTGATAGTGTTCATGTCTCAAAACTTCAAACGTGCGTGTATGTGTATTAATGAACTTTGCAACTTTAAAGTATGCATAATTTTTCAATTTCAAAACCTACAACCTCCATTAACATGTTTTCTCAACACATACAAGTACCAATATTGACTGGCTTGACTTGAAGATATGAAACTCAAAATTTATTCGAATGGGTATCATATGAGTAACCTTAAGTAACTCAGTTTTATCACTGTACAAACCATCCATATTTATTGTGTCTGTAACAAGCTGATTCAAATAAGCCCGTTGTTCACTGGACCCAGGACGTTGTTCGTTCAAATCAGGTTGTGCTGGCAATGGACAAGTGGTCTCAGCTTCACCACCAGTATTCAAGTCTAGAATTATTGTATGGCTATCTCCACCGATGGCTTCATCATGATCATCTCCACAGTTTGCATCATCATACGCCCCCTGATCAAAATCATCATACGCCCGCTGATGGGTTTATCACGGTCATACCTTATGGTAACTTATGTTGACATTGAAATCAAGTTGAACATCTTTAATTATGTCTTTTGGCATATATATACATCGGACACCCGTGTATTTGGACTGTATAGTTAGACCAATCAATGAATATGTAGCCTGATGGTCTTCATGTCTCAAAACTATAAATGTGCATGTATGTGTATCGATGAACTTTATAACTTTAAAGTATTGACAATTTTTCAATTTCATGGCCTGTAACCTCCATTGACATGTTTTCTCAACACATACAAGTACCAATATTGACTGACTTGACTTGAAGATCCGAAACTGAAAATTTCTTCAAATGATCAACATAGAGCAACTTTAAGCATCTCGACTTTATCACTGTACAAATCACCGTATTTATTTATGTGACAAGCTGATTTAAATCAGTCTGTTGCTCATTAGCCCCATGACGTTGTTAATTCAAATCAGGTTGTGACGGCAATGGACAAGTGATCTCGGGTTCACCACCAGTATTCAAGTCTGGAATTGTTATATGTATGTCTCCACTGATGGCTTCATCATGGTCATCTCTACTTTTTTCATAATCATATGCCCCATAATCAAAATCATCATCATCATCTCCATCAACATCAACATCATCATCCTCGAAAACATTATAATCGCCGTGATTATGCAAAGCGAGGAATGCTTTCATGTAGAGGTTGTCATGACATTTGTGTTTCAGGATCCCAATTTTGATAAAACTCCATAGTTTTAGGAACCTGAGGTTGTTATGACATTGTGGTTTGATGAATTGAACTTTGAGATGGAAAAAATTTAGGCTTGGTACTTACAAGCGGTGAGCTTCTAAGTGATTCTGATCCATTCTCCTTAATAAATAATTGTAAATCTCTATCCTTTAAAATTTGGATAAACTATAGTTTTGTCCCCTGCAGTTTTGGGTAATTTTTATTTTAGACCCTACACTTTAAAAATTTATAAAGTAGACCCTATAATTACATTTTGCATTCACGTTAGACCTTCCGTTGGATCTCCGCTTAAAAATATTAACGGTCAATCACGGTTGTTGATGTGGCATTAAGTGACAAGTAATTTAATGTCACGTCAGTTTTTTAATTACCTCAGCAGCCACGTGGGTAAATAACCAAAATTACCTCTAATTCCTCCTCCCCATACTTATTCTTCCCTTAAAGAGTAGAGCTTCATCTTTGGCCAAACTCATCCTTCTTCAAATAAAGTTTTTTGCAGCTGACTAATATTTCCATCTCATCTCAACATGGAGGTCAGTGATTGAAAAACAACTTCTTCACAAGAAATAATAAGACTCATATCATGAGCAAACCCAAATTCTTCTTCATCTTGACGAAGTAAGGATTGAAATCCACGGTGAGTTAAGAACGAAATTTGGAAGACCTAGAGCCATAATCGTCCTTGGGTCGAACAGATCTGTATTAAAATCCCTCGTTTCTCTAATAAAACCCTGATTCCTTTTCCCCATCTTTCTTCTTCCTTGAGTTCAAACTCCAACAGGCAGATAAAAAGAGAGATAGATAGAGAGATATGGAGAGAGCAAAGATCTCTGAAACTAAACTTCATCCAAAAATAAATTTGCCAAAAAAGAGCTAGATTCAAAGGAAAATATCGGAGGAGCACTGAAAGTTAAGCAGCCCATTACAACACCAGAAATGCCAAAGCAAGTACTTCTTGGAGTAAACCTATTCTGACAGAATAATTTAAGGTAAAAAGATGGAGATTCAGTTGGTCAAAGAAATAAAGATCCTTACATCATAGTAGCAGAAACTGACCTGTTGGTTTTCTTCTGATCTGGGTCCTGCATGAATGTGGCAAAAACTGAAGTAGATCATCATAACAACAACAAAGCATGTTTAATTGGAAGGATAAGGTGAGGAAAGAGGCTGTGACATTGGAGGAAGATGAGGATAAGAAGAAGAAAGTAGATGTGGGAAGTGTGACCTCGATAAAGAAAGGGGGCGGTGGAGGAGGAGATGGTGAGATGTAGTGTTTCTAGGCTGAGAAGTGCTCAACTGATCTTAGTGATGCCAAGCAGTACCATAAGAGGCATAAGCTCTGCGAGCATCATGCCAAAGCTTAGGGAAGAAAAAAGAGGGGGAATAAAAGGGTAATTTGGGTAATTCCCCCACGTGACTGCTGGGATAATTAAAAAATTGTCAGTGACGTTAAATTACTTGCCACGTAATGCCACATTAGCAAACCGTGATAGACCGTTAATATTTTTAAGTGGAGATCCAACAGAACGTCTAACGTGAATGCAAAATGTAACTGTAGGGTCTACTTTATAAATTTTTAAAGAGTATGGTCAAAAATGAAAATTATCCCAAACTACGGGGGGTAAAACTATAGTTTACCCTTAAAATTTCAGCAGGAGGGCAAGGGACATGACTTTTATAAAGAAATTTGATGGACATATCATACTTTGAGGGGTCTGTTTGGAGTTCTTCATGCAATATACCCAATAGCCCGTGATAAGTGCAGTTAGTAGATATCTCCAATAATTTGGTATTCTCTCAATTAAAAGACCATGTTGTACCATTTTCACCCAATCTCCATCATGGATTACAAAAATTCAAACTTAAAACATATATGTATATACATCAATGAAGGAAGTCAGTACAAGAAGAATACATAATGAAATGGAATATTACATGATGATCGTGTAGTAATCGTGTAATGTACATGTGGCTTTCACGGGTATCGTGTAGTCATCGTGTAGTGTACAGGAGGCCTTCACGAGCATCGTGTAGTCACCGCGTAGTGTACACGAGGCCTTCATAAGCATCGTGTAGATCTTGTGTACTGTAATAAGCCTTACATGATGATCATATAGACTACACGCAGACTACACAATTTTGTTCTATTGTGTAGTGTACACGGGGACTACACGAGGATCATGTAGTGTACACGAGGAGTACACGGATCATCACGTGATCATCATGTACACTACACGATGACACAACATGATGATCGTGTAGTCCTCGATTAGTGTAATAGATGCTACACAATGCTCGTGAACTGCTGAATAAGTTCTTGAGGCACTACACGAGGTCTGCGCGGGGCTCTACGTGTAGTCTACACGAGGCTTGTGTAGTACTTGTGTAAACCTCGTTTTACACTACACCATCATTTTGTAGTGATCTTGTACAATAAATGAACTTCAGACAACGTTTCAAAAAGAAGAAAATAAATAAATATTATGAAAAAACTTATGAAAATGAAAAATCCATGAAAGAAGAAGAAGACAAATAAATATTTTCAGAAAGAAGAAAACAAAACTTATACATGTTCTAGAGAGAAGAACTAACAATCATTTGTTGTTGCAGGAAGAAGGAAGAAGACGAAGAAAAAAACAAAGAAGAGTCAAAAAATGAAAAATAAAGAAGGAGAAATAGGGTGGGTAGGGAGGTTGTGAGTGTTAAGTGAGTAGACCATGACATGTGATTGAATAGCCTGTAAAAAAGGGCAATGAGAGAAAAAGTGAAGAAGTGAAGGAAAAGTGGGCCAAAGGTATATGTGGCAACCGGGTCGGCTCGGCCCACGAAACCGGATGCACCAGCCCGGCCCCGCCCAGTCTTGAATAATATTGTGCCGGTTAAGGCTCGGGCCATCACTGGCCTTGAGGACAACCCGTGAATTCATTTTTTGTCTAAAAAATTGAACAATTATACATGTAGTGAAATTTGAACCCTTAACTTCTCCCTTATAAATAACACTATTTATCAATAGATCAAGACAACCTTTGTTAAATTAATTGTTTAAAATATATTCTTATTACCTTTTAACATATTTTATCAAAACTTCAAATGATATACTTTTGAAAAATAAATGTATTTAATTAAATAAAGATAATATTTTTTTTATTTAAATGAATATTTTATTCAATGAAAAACTGGATTCATGAAAACTTCAAAAAAAATATTGGTTTAATATTTTTTGTTCTGTTAATGAACATGAATTATAAATTAGTTATAAATTAGTTATTATATTTTTAGATTTTACGTGAATATAAATATCACTAGTTTATAAATTTAATAAATAAAATGATTATTTTACTTATTATTAGAAGCTTTTCTATTGAGATTTTAACGTAATAAAATATAATAATTATAAAAAAATAACATGGCTCCCATATAGTTTAATGGTAATCCATATACTTCATTTATTCTCAACTAACGTTCAACTCTCTCCATCTATATTTTTAGAATTAAATCAGATTAAAAGAAGAATAAGTAAGTCGGTTCAACGATTCAATCCGGACCGTCATAAATTTTAGGCCCATGACCCCGCCTGGCCATATTCAGGTTGCCACCCCCTGACTAGAGATCAGGGTAAAGGAAAATTAAGATAAACGAAAATTAGAATAAGAGTTAATTTCTGTAAACGAAAAAGGGACCGGGCCGGCCAGGTCCCCACCCGTCCCTTTTTTTATCCTTCCCTCCTTGACGACTACGAGGGAAAGAGATGCACCAAAAAAATAGAGTTCAAAAAAAGAAAGTGAGAAAAAGGTCCTTAAACGACGTTGTCTGCTGAGTTCTCAGAATCTCACCATCTCCTCTCAGAATCTCACCATCCCCTCTCTAATCTCGGATCTCTCTCTCTCTCTCTCTCTCTCTCTCTCTCTGCTGCGAGTGCGACCTGCAAGGACTAAAACTCAACTCCAAAGTCCAAACAGTTAAGGAAGCTGCAGAAGACCTTGTGGACCAACGTCGTCACTCTCCATCTATTTGGTATACGTCAAATTTTCTTTTCTTCTTCATAGCATTCCAAGTTTATTCTGTTTCTTCCCAGTTTTCTGCTCCAAATTGGGTTGGGGGTGTTATGTCTTTCTTAAATGCCTTCGTGACAAATTGACATTTACAATGAGAAGG
Source organism: Datisca glomerata (assembly GCA_003255025.1). Classification (NCBI taxonomy): domain Eukaryota; kingdom Viridiplantae; phylum Streptophyta; class Magnoliopsida; order Cucurbitales; family Datiscaceae; genus Datisca; species Datisca glomerata. The sequence continues at coordinate 26,897 of QANY01006035.1, forward strand.
AACGCTTTTTACGCTTAATTTTGCGGCGCTGATTCGTGGGTAAATTATCATTTGCTTTGATTTTACGCTCTAGCTTCATAATCTGAAACATGGTTGAAGTATTTGTGAAACTTATTCGATATGGATTTGCAATGCTCTCACCTCTTGTTGGTCATGGTATGTGTGGATGGTTTCGCTTCGCTGTTTTAACTACTGAATAATATGTTGAAAGGTAGCTCTACGATCATGATGATTGATGGATTACCGTATCATTCTTGAAATGTGAAAAAGGAAAAAACCTGTAGTTCATCTTTTTCTTTTTCCATTTCAACAAAACAAGCATAACGGGCTATGGCCATTAGTAGAATACATTGATTCCCATTAACAGAAACAGCAGTCTCCTTCCCTATTGAAAATGACCAACATCCTCTCATACTTTATCAGTTAAAGGGAGAAGGACAGTCGGCGTGTTATATGCGAGGAACTGCTCGTCAAATTTCAAGCTCGTGAACTAGCAAGAATAAATTGATGAACTAAACTCAGGTTGACTTCTCATGCTGTCTGTGTCAAATGTTGCGTTAAGCTTGTAAACTATTAAGAACAAAATGATTAATTAGACAAGTTCCTAGTTTCTTTTGACTCGGTGGCTGTTGAGTATTATATTCGTACTCCACTTCATTAGGATTAACGAAGGGGACAATTTTCATGCGGTAACAGGAGATTAAAAGGAATTTCGGTTCATTAAAGAGTTGCATAAAACTTGTAGATGGAATTAACCATATCATCAAAGCAGTCCTTGGAGAATATATAGTACAAATGATGTGCTTGTCTAAGCTATCTATCTCACCTCTGCCTCTGGAATTTTGTTTACAGAGAATTTTATTATTACTGATGTAGAAAACTCAAGAACTCCACTATGCATTTCCATTGAATGGATAGAATCACAAGTTCATGTAGTGGAGCTGTTCATGTCCTTCCTCATATTTTATTTTTGAATTAATTTCTGGTTTCTCACTCTGTTTAGCAGACAACTTCTAAGTAGAATGGATGCAAATGCTACGCCCGGACCGGATGATCCCTCGGTTCTTAAAGATCAAGATAATCATATCTCATCAGATATCTGGGACGGGAAGGTACAATTAGTGACTTATTCCTCTTATCTCTTTTAGGTGGGGGATTACTTAGATTGCTACATAAGTATTTCAGTAATTCAATAGAAAATCAATTAACTTTTGCAGGAGCGTGGTGTGCTTAGATGTCTGGAGCACACTTCCATTCTTGAGAGATGGAAGCTCACTGAAAAACAAATTGAGTTGGTTCAGAAGGCCGGATTTGGATACTTAAGATTGATGCCTACAATTACCCTTGATTGTGCACTCATCTCAGCGCTAGTTGAGAGGTGGAGGAAAGAGACAAATACATTTCACTTTACATTGGGAGAGATGACCATAACCCTTGAAGATGTTGCATTGTTGCTTGGGTTGCCAATTGATGGAAAACCAGTTATCGATGTGGAATGTGATAGCCCAAAGTTTCTTTGTGAAGACTTATTAGGGAAAGCTCCAACAGATTTCAAGGGTGCTGTGAAGTTAACTTGGTTGAAAGAGATGTTCTCTGAATGTCCAGAAGACGCACCACTTGAAGAAATTGAGTTTCGTACTCGTGCCTACCTCTTATACCTTGTAGGCAGTACAATATTCTCCTCAACAAGTGGAAACAAAGTCAGTGTCATGTACCTTTCCTTATTCAAGGATTTTGATGAAGCTGGGAAGTATGCATGGGGTGCAGCAGCTTTGGCTTTCTTATATAGGGCACTTGGTAATGCGTCTCTCAAATTTCAGCGCACGATTAGTGGTTCTTTAACACTACTACAGGTATTTGAGCTGACCCATTCACCCTTCTGTTTAAAGGTTTTGGAATTGTCGAACGGCAATGCAAGTGCGTACTTTGTTCGGCTAAATGCTGTCTGACCAAGAATTTTATTGTTGGTTGGAAGTGTTTAGTTGGTGGGTTTTAGATGGGGCTTTTTAAAATTGTATTCGTTTTGCTCTTTTTTGGGTTATTTGGAGGGAGAGAGATCTTAGAACTTTTGAAGGGATAGAAAACTCCAATTGTGAAGTTTTCCTTTTGTTCCTCAGTTTCTTGAGAGAGTGGCTAGGTTGTTTTTTTCCTAAGTTGACTTTTGAAAACAACTGGGTTAACAACCTGTATAGACTCTTCTTAGATATGGTTCATTAGGTTGTAACTATCCTTTCTCAGGGTTTTTTATATATACGTTTCTCTTACTAATGTGAATACTGATATGGGTTTTGGTTATGTGTCTATTTCACAGTGTTGGAGTTATTACCATCTGAATATTGGCCGACCGAAGTTAAAAAAGGAGCCCGAGAATTTCTTTCCATTTATGCTTAAATGGACAGAAAATAGAAGTGGTTCAAGAATGGGAATTAATTTAACCTCATATCGCAAGGCCTTGGATTCCCTTCAACCTTCTGATGTAAGTTTGATTCCCTGGCTATCTGGTACTTACCTTTTTCACTAAAGATGGTTCTATCTAATGGTTCATTATTGACACAGGTGGAATGGCAACCATACAAAGATATGGACTTTTCTCTTGTACCAGAAGATATTAAAAACGGATTGGTCTTACGAACTTCAAGGTCAATGTTGATTTGTTTCGACAAGGCAGAAAGACATCTTCCCGATCGATGTTTGAGACAGTTTGGCATGCCTCAACCCATTCCGAAGGATGTCACTGATTGGAAACGTAAAGTTCCAACGGTTGACCAAAAGGAGGAAATGCCATTAGAGCTCAAAGAATGGGCGGACCGATATCAGCTTATCGAGAAAGCAATTGATAGTGTGGATGAGAATGAATACCATCAATGGTACCAGAAGATTACTCGAAGATTTGTTGGAAGGGCAGAATCATGGGAGTCTAGATTTAGACAAACAATCAAGGCCATGCATGAAATTGTGAAAATAGTTGATAAAATCTCAACGGACGGGATGGATCGTGAAGATCGAAAGTTATTCAACACGGTGAAGACTATGGTCCAGGAATGTTGGACAGACAAGTACATAGATTCGCGTAATGAAGGGGATAGCGTGAAGCGCAGTGGAAAACGTAAGCAAAAGGCTTGAGCAGACTTAACATCTTCAATTCATCTCTAATTATGTAGGCTGAATCTATGCTAGTCCAGAACAAAGGCAAAGGAGTTCAATCTTAATATGTATGGACTAAATTTGTCTAGCGGCACACTGAAATTATTGCTCTAAGTTTAATATGTGATTTGGTTTCACGATTTTTCGGTGTATCTGGTAATGTAGATTGGTGTACTGCTGCTGCGTAGATAAATAAAGAACCTCTATGTGAAGCATATAGTATGGTTCTTAACATGTTTTAATCATTTTATCTTGAATCCTTGTAATTTTTTCTACAATACAAATTTACAAATACAAAATTGGAATATGATACAAATAATATTGCTAAAATCAAATTTTGACGGAAAGTAGGTTAGTAAATTGTTAAAATCAAATTTTAATGATTACTTTCATGATTTAGAAATACATATTTTGACAGAAAGTAACAAATACTCATAATTTCTTTTTGTTCTTTTTTGAAAGTTCCACAATTTACCTTGAGTCATTAATTAAAACTACAAAGTGATTAAAAAATTTATAGAAATTTCTACAGCCACAAAGTGATAATATGTCAAGAATTTGAGAGGAAGATGGACAGAAGGTTTGATTTAAGGGAAATTCTCATAACGGACCCTTGAGATAGAATTTAATGATATTAAGATTTTTTAGATTATTTTAAGGATATTAAGATCATTCTTTCTGTTGATTTGATAGACTATGGTCTAGTAGAATTATTTTTCGCTAAACCATGGTCTAACAAGGGTTAATTTTAACATAAAACTACTAGACCATGTGACCTGGCACATGACAAAATTATCTGTTTACTCCGCTAGACCACGGTCTAGCAGAAATTATTCTGCTAGCCCATGGTTTAACAAGTGTTAATTTTAACACAAATTTACTAGATCATGGTCTAGCATAATATTGTTTGCTAGACTAAGTCTAATAGAATATTTTGGGCTAAATTTACTTAGAAGGGGGAGAGTTGTCTTTATATCGTCAAGTCCCCTCCTTAAGGATTTGAAGCTGAAAATTCCCCTTGTTTTAATCCGTCTGTGTAAATTTGTGATCTAGTTTGAAATTTTTAAAATTTGAGCTCTGTAACTACCCTAAAAGTATTGGGATCAAAATTATATTTTATTATTATTATTACAATGGCAATAACACATTGTAAGAAAATAATACTAAGTAGCATCATGATACTCAGTATTATTATTTGAGATGAAAAGAATTATATTCTCTCTACACTCAGTGAAGAACACGAACACACACACAGCTAGGAAAAATATCTTAGAAAACTACATAATTATGATCCCTATAATTAAGCTAATTACTATATAATTATGATCCCTATAATTAAGCTAATTACTATATAATTATGATCCCTATAATTAAGTTAATTACTATATAATTATGATCTCTAAAATAAAGTAATTAACAGCTAGTATTATCCTGTAACATTCTGTAACACTCCCCCTCAAGCTGGAGCATAGATATTAATCATGCCCAACTTATTACAAAGATAATCAACTCGAACCCCATTTAGAGCTTTCGTGAAGATATCCCATAATTGCTCTCCAGTCTTCACATACCCTGTAGAAATCAAACATTGCTGAATTTTCTCACGAACAAAGTGACAATCAATTTCAATGTGCTTACTTCGTACATGAAATACATGATTAGATGCAATATGAAGGACAACTTGGTTGTCACGCCATAATTTTACTGGTACTGAAGTTTTAAGACCTACTTTAGTCTAAGAGTTGGTATATCCACAATATGATCACACACAGACTGTGCCATAGCCCTATATTCTGACTCTGCACTTGACCTTGACACAACGCTCTGCTTCTTACTCTTCTATGAGACCAACTTTCTTCCAACAAAAACACAATAACCTAAAGTGGACCTTCTATCCATTTTTGAACATGCCCAATCTGCATTTGAAAAACATTCAATATGAATGTGTCCATGATATGCATACAAGATACCACGTCCAGACGCTCCTCTCCAATAACATAAAATATGTTCTAACGATGTCTAATGATGAACTGTTAGGGATGACATAGACTGACTAACAACACTGATAGGATATGCAATATCTGGACGAGTCACTGTAAGATAATTCAGCTTTCCAACCAATATCATGTATCTCATGATCTTCCATTAGTTCTCCATCTCTCATAAGGTGTAAGTAAGGAGACATTGGAGTACTACAAGGCTTTTCCCCTAATTTTCTTGTCTCAGTTGATAAGTCAAGAACATATTTTCTATGAAATAAAAAAATACCCTATTTACTCCTTGTGACTTCAACACCCAAGAAATACTTTAGCATCCCTAAGTCATTTTGTGTTAAACTGAGCATGAAGGAAAGACTTAAGAGATGAGATTCTTGTAGTATCACTTTCAGTAATTACAATATCATCCACATACACAACTAAAAGAATGATACCAGCTTCTGATTGTTTGTAGAACACCAAATGGTCAGATTTGCTCTTCATCATGCCAAACTTTGTAGCAGCTTGACTAAATTTCCCAAACCAAGAACGAGGACTCTATTTCAAACCATACAGAGATTTTTGAAAACGACAAACTCGCCCAGACTCCGCCTGAGCAACAAAACCAGGAGGTTGCTCCATATACACCACCTCCTAAAGGTCACCATGAAGAAAAACATTCTTGATGTCCAGTTGATGCAAAGGCCAATGATGAGTAGCTTCCAAAGAAATAAACAACTGAACATATGTCAATTTGGCAACCAGAGAAAAAGTGTCAGAATAGTCCACTCCACAGGTCTAAGCATCATATCCATTAGCGACAAGACGAGCTTTAAATCGAGCAATTGACCCATCCAGATTGACTTTAACCATGAACACCCACTTGCATCCAATAGCCTATTTCCCTAAAAGGTAAATCGACCAAGTTCCAAGTACCATTGTCATCTAAAGCATTCATTTCCTCTATCATTGCATGATGTCAACCAATATGAGAGATGACTTCGTGAACAATTTTAGGGATATAGATAGAATCCACGGATACAATAAAAGAACAAGAGGAAGATGACAAACAGTTATAAGAAACAACAAAAGAAATAAGATAAGTACATTGGCATTTACCTTTGCGTAACGCAATAGGAAGATCATCACTCGAGACTGGATCTGATGATAAAGGAGTCGGTGAAAGACATGAATCAAGATGTTTATGCCAGGAGTAGACTTGAGTAATAGAAGGCTTGACTGAAACTGAATCCAGGACAGGTTCAGAGGATACGATGGTATAAACTAACAAATCATCATCCTCCCCCTGATGAGCGGGAAGAATAAAGACGGAAAATAAGGAATGTCTTCCATGAAGGTAACGTCAATTGAGACAAGATATTTGTTAAAACTGGGATAGTAACACCTATAACCTTTCTAAAGACGAGAATAACCAAGGAAGATACATTTCAAAGACTTGGGATCTAACTTAGTGACTTGCGGACAAACATCTCGAACAAAACAAGTGCTACCAAATATGCTAGGGTTGACAGGAAACAATGACTTATTGGGAAAAAAGATTTTGTAAGGGATCTCACATGAAGAACATATGATGACATACAATTAATGAGAAATCATGCGGTAAGAATTGCATCAGCCCAAAAAATTTTAGGAACATTCATTTGAAATAAGAGGACTCGTGCAGTTTCAAGAAGATGTCTGTTCTTACATTCTGCCACTCCATTTTGGGATGAAGTATCAACATAAGAAGTTTCATGAAGCATGTCGTTCTTAAACATATAAGATCTAAATAAAGCGGACATGTGTTCCTTGGCATTATCACTTCGTAAAATATGGATTGAAGCATTAAATTGAGTTTTAATCTCAGCACAAAACGTACAAAAATAGAAAACAACTCAGAATGACTTTTCATTAAATATAACCAAGTTACACGAGAATAATCATCCACAAATGTAACAAAATACTTAAATCCAGATTTAGACAAAATAGGACAAGGACCTCAAACTTCAGAATGAACAAACTCAAAAGGAATACTAGCACGTTTATTGACTCTTGGACTTGAACTGAGGCGGTGATGCTTTGCAAACTGACATGACTCACAATCTAATGAAGACACCTTACTAAATTGTGGACAAATTTTCTTAAGCAGAGGGATAGATGGATTAAGCAAAGGGAGAGATGGATGACCCAACCTACAATGCTCCTCGAAAGGAGAAATGACATCAGTGCAAGTGACAGATTTTGGTATTGGTGTGTTAAGAATGTAGAGGCCTTCAAACTCATGTCCTTTACCAATAATATTCTTCGTGATAAGATCTTGAAATAAGCAATGATTAGGAAAAAAATGAGATGTAATGGTTATGATTGTGAGTGAGCTGACTTACAGAGATCAAATTAAAAGATAAATTCAGTAGATGTAAGACTGATGACAGAGGAAGTTGAGGGATAGCAGTAATCGTGCCTAACCCACGAACACAAGAAGGTGTCCCCCATCAACCAAAGTAACAGTAGAGGTGGAAGTGTGTGACTGAAAAGTAGAGAAGAGACCAGAATTACCTGTCATATGATCTGTGGCACCAGAATCAATGACCCATTTGGAGGATGAGGAAAGAAGACACGTATTACCTGAATCAACAATAGTAGTGACAGCGGGAGATGAATGCTTTAGTGATTCTTGATACTGTGAGAACTTGTCAAATTCATAAATAAGAACCAATTTCTGAGGGGACGTCATTAGTGAACGCAATATGGGCCGAGTGAGGTTTCTGATTTTTGAACTGAAGCTTTCCACACTCAAACTTTGTATGTCTTGGCTTATGATAGTATCGACACACAATACAGCTAGATTCCTATGTTCGAGTTTCAAACCCGTGAGAGCCACCTCCTTTATTTCCATTTTGTTTTCCCGACACATAATTATTATTTTGACTTACCAAAGCACCACTGAGTTGAACCAGAAGGATACCTTCTGTATGGAGTACTCGACTAAATACATCTTGTAAATAGGAGATCTCAGAACCAGAAAGAATTTGAGACTTAGCCGTCGCAAAGTCAGAGTGAAGGCCAACCAAGAAACTCATGATGGCCATTTGCTCTCGTTGGTATTGTTGAACCTTCACATCAAGACTAAAAGGCAGCAACATATTAAGCTCCCCATACCTCTTATTAAACTCCATAAAATAATTCGTAAGAGATTGATCTTGTTTGTCCACATGGTAAAACGCTTTGCAAACCTCATAAATATGAGAGAGGTTCCATTTTCCAGAGTAAAGGAATTCCAAATAATCCATCAGTTCTTTAATAAATTCACAATGATTGATCAAGCCAATTATCTCACTATCAATAGAATTCTGAATCTGCAAGAACAAACTAGCGTCCTCTTTGAGTCATGTCTTCCTCGAATCACCTTGAGGACGATCATCAGTCAAATGAGTATCTTTGTCAATACTCCGTAGATACATTCGAACGGTCTTACTCCAATCCAAATAATTCGAACCCATTAGCTTATGGTCCATGATTCTAGACATTATAAGTACCACATCCGTCGTGACAGAAGATTTATTCTCACCCATAACACCAAATATGCAGAAACAAAAGAGAATACCAATAAAAAGGAACCAACAAGGCAGCAAGAGTGAAAAAATAGGGCTGAAACGTAAGAAATCTGAAAATAGAAGAACTCAAACCTCTACGAGCATAAGACAGCAGGTGCAGACAAAATTAGGGAAACGCCGACGAAACGGACTAGGGCTGCCAGAGACGATCTCAGGCGTCATGCGCAGCGCGTGGGAGATACTGACGGCCCGTGAGGCTTATGCGTAGGGCTTCCGGGCACCGTAATTCGGGCTTGCGGTGGTCGGTGGCTAGGCTTCCTTTCTGGATGGGTGGTGAGAACAAAGGGCCACTCCAAAAGGGTTGTCTAAGGTGGAACCCAAAAAAAACACTAAACTCTAAATTTGGATGAAAAAGAGAAAATCTCGATATGCACGCCTATGGATCTGATACCATGTTATTTGAGATGAAAATAATTATATTCTCTCTACATTCAGTGAAGAATATACACACATACATATACAAAGCTAGAAAAACTATCTTAAGAAACTACATAATTGGGATCCCTATAATTAAGCTAATTACTATACAATTATGATCCTTAAAATAAAGTAATTAATAGCTAATATTATCCTGTAACATTCTGTAACAATTATTATAATATAAGATCGTACATATAAGACTACACATTTACGTCATGGCTAAAATTGTATTTATTTTCTTATTCGCTTCCATTTATGCAATATGTGAGACGCTTGTAGTAGTAATCAACATCCCCAAATTGTATTTTTTTTCACAATTAACCATAGAAAAATGTTACTCATCATATCACTATTTAAGATCATGATGAGTTGATGATATATGTGATATTGCACGGGAGCATGTTAAATGAATATACAAAGAAAACAAAATAAATTTTAAATCACGAGCATACCATTTATGGATATGAGTCCTCTCGTATTTGTAAATACATGAGAGGTTATGGTAGACCATATTTATTAGAACATAAGAGGTTATGTTAGACCTCAACCGTTGAACACATATCAACGGTTCAAACTAACTTCATAAAAAAAAGTGGTCATGTCTAAAACCCTTTGGTGTCGTTTTAGGTCTGTTGGTGTTGCATAGAAACCAGACTCTAGAGGGGTAGAAGGAAGAGGATTTTGTAGTAGCAAATGGCAAGAGCAGCTCTCGTCAATCTGTTTCGATCTCAATCCACTAAACTCTCACCCAGGAACTTGTATTCTGGTATTCTTCTCTTCTCATTCTCTTCGTCTCCACCTGTTAGGGTTTAATCCTACTATTTGATCAGTACTTCAGCATTGAAATTTTCTCTTCGTACTTCCACGAACGATGAGTTTAGGATCGAAGGGGATAAATCCAAATCCGGTTGTGCATGTAGTGATTATAAATTTTCTTTTGGTAATTTTAGATTCCATTTTTCCTTATTAGCTGCGTTGAGAAATTTTGGTAGGTTGTTAATTCAAAGTTCATATCATCAAACTTTTTGCTTCGGGTGTAACCGACCAAACATGATGAGCATATTATTCTTCCCTTGAAACCATTTCCTTAGCGTTGAAATGAATTAGCCTAACCTGAGCTGACATTCCTAGCTATTTTTGTTCTGCGCTAGATGAAAATCTAAAGTCCTTTCGTGTTTCGCTACTGTTTCAGACTAAATAACTATGTAATCGTGATAGAAAACAGCCCAGCAATACAATAGGATGAGAAAGGTGTGGAGAGGGAGGGAGGGAGGGAGGGAGGGGGGGCGGCGAGAGAGAGAGAGAGAGAGAGAGAGAGAGAG